>PVJC01027583.1:0-23179 GCA_004026665.1 Murina feae
AGGACTGCTCTGAGCCTCAGATGCGGCTGGGGGCAGGTCCCCAGTGGTGACACACACACACACACACACACACACACACACAAAAGGCGCCTGGCAGACTGGGGCCATCATAGGACATCCACTGAGGGGTCCCAGACTGTGAGAGGGCACAGGCCGGGCTGAGGGACTCCCTCCACCCCGAGTGCACAAATTTTTGTGCCCCGGGCCCCTAGTAACATTATAACAGAGGGCACATGATATCAACATGACTTATTGATGGTGTTATTAACTTTGATTACTTAAGACAGTCTCTTCCAGCATTCTCCACTGAAAAGTCACCATTTTCCCCCTTTCCAGCCTCTGTATTTAGGATGCAAGTAAATAAGTCAATTATCTAATCTAATAAAAGAGTAACATGCAAATTGACCTTCACTCCGTTACACCCACAAGCCATGCCCACCAACCAATCAGGAGCAAATAAACTCAATTAAGATGGCGGCACCCAGTCCGCCTCAGCCCTACAACTGAAGTAGCCAGGCAGGTGGTGAGGGAGGCAGGGGGGTCAAGGGGCAGAGCTATCAATTGCAGGAACCTGGGAAGGGGTGGAGCTGGCATTTACGGGAGTTAGAGGGTCTTCTGCCCAGGCCTGCAGCCTCAGACAGAGACCCCCAGCCTGGGAAGGGGTGGAGAAGGCCATCATGGGGGTTGGAGGGTCTTCTGCCCAGGCCTGCAGCCTCGGGCAGAGACCCCCAGCCAGGAAGGGGCAGAGCCAGCCATCGCAGGGATTGGAGGGTCTTCTGCCCTTGCTTGCAGCCTCGGGCAGAGACCCCCGGCCAGGAAGGGGCAGAACTGGCCATCGCAGGGGTTGGAGGGTCTTCTGCCCTGATTAGCCTGGTCACCTCCCCAAAGGGATGCCAGACTGCAGCTTAGACCCGCTCCCCATGGGGAGCAGGGAGCATGCCTAAGCCATCAGTAGGACATCCCCTGAGGGCTCCAAATATGTGAGAGGGGGCAGGCTGGGCTGAGCCTCCCCCCAGTGCACAAATTTCATGCACCAGGCCCCTAGTACATAAATAAAGCTGGAAAAAGTAAGTTCAGCCATGTAAAGGAAGCAAAGTACTCATTTGAAAACTCTTGCAGCATACTGGAAACCTGACAATACTTGAGAAAAGAGAGGTGGAATCAGCAACCTATGAGAGCTTATTCAAGAGTAATACACATCAGTCTTTGAGGATGACTGGGCTGAATTTCTCATAGATTAGCTGTTATCCAGAAATATGTCTTCAAAGAAATTCCTTGTATTAAACATCTTGTGCATCAAATTAGTTAGATGGGTTATCCACAATGGATTGGAGATAATTCAATCTACTAGTGAATTTTAGTTATGTTTTATTTTTTAATTTCTTTATTGATTAAGGTATTACATATGTGTCCTTATCTCCTCATTGCCCCCTCATCTCCCCCATTCATGCCTTCACCCCCTTGTTGTCTGTGTCCATTGGTTAGGCTTATATGCATAGGTAACTTAAAATATCAGATATTTTCTTCACTGTGAAAGTATTGGTGACTGTGGAATTTTCAATATGCCTATATATTCCATTTACCTAAGATTTGAATGCAGAGAGATATTGCTAAGGATTACTGTTTGCACTCAGACTCTTTTCCATCCCCAATTAGCAAAGTAAGTCTTTACTCACTAAAATAACACTTGAAAATCCTAGAACAAAGTTGATCAGAAGATAGAGCCCTTGGAAATCTCCAAAGCCCAACAGAGCACATCATTACTAGCACATTCCATGGCAAAGACATAGCAGCCACATTAAGCAAAGTATAGATGTATTGAAGTTCAAAAGTTTCACAAGCATTAGAGATTTTGGCTTCACAGAAGCTTTGGGTTTGTCCAGGATAGAGACACTTTGGGATATCGGAAGGTACTCAATAATTATTCCCAAATTCACAGAAATTTCAAGTTATGGCTGTGTTCAGACAAGACTGAAACAGATACTTCTTATTACTCATACCAATTATAACTACCATTTATAGAAGGCCAATTAAGTGACTAGCTAAAAATGGTCATTTTACATGTTATTTCATTTAATATTTATAATAACCCTCTAAGATAGATATTATTGTTGCTGGAGGGTTGGGTTGGTAGGATTCCTCCATGTCTAGTGGGAGTGGGATGGCTTTTGTGATATCTTCAGAAAAGGAATTTTCTAAGACTTGCGTGGGAGAATGAATGGTTTTTATTTGTGTGGAATTATATCCCTTGCTTTGTAAAGTCCCATTGTCTCTAAAGCAGTCCTGGAAAAGGCACAGCTGGATGCCCAGCAGAGACAGAAGCAAAGTCAGTTCCGAGAGTTTCCATTGCATGGTGGAGCTAGGTCTGATGTAGCATCAAGACAGATTCAGTCCATTATGTTGGTACCACATGGCCATGAGCCTTGTGGGAGAATGCAGGGGAGCATGCCCCCTGAAATAAGAGTTCTAAAAGAGCATGAGAGCCAAGAATGCAAGGGCAGAAGAGAGAGATCTCCCTTTATTCACAAGTTTAAATATTAAATCTCCCTGCGCTTGTAATGGTCATGTTCTATTCTGGCCACCTTTTCCCCAAGTGTGACTGACAGGTAAGCATCTTCCCTTGTCACCCAGACCTTATAGGGCATGTGTCTAGTGTCCAGTCCCTTCCCCCAGCTATTTGTGGAAAATAGACTTGGAGAGTCTTAAATTGTAGGTTTCTGGCAAAGCTGTATAAATGGCATGTCTATATTATCTAGCCTACCCTTTATTTCTTTCCTGTTATTTAATAACCAGGTTATTATTATAATGGTATCATTATTACCACCATTTTACAGATTAGAATACTGAGGCTCAAATAGATTATTTGTACAAAGTCATAAAGCTAGCAGGGGGGAGGGCCGGCATTCAAACCAAGATGCTCCTAACTGCAAAGCTTAAGTTTGTTCCATTATATTTCCCTGCCCAGCTTCATGATATTTTTGGTATGGATTTTTTCTATTTATTTATTTATTTATTTATTTATTTATTTATTTATTTATTTATTTTTATTGCTTAAAGTATTACAACAGTGATAGATAGGTCTCCATTTTTTCCCCTTGCCCTTCCCCCCTCCCCCCCTCCTCCCCAGTTTCTTGTGTCCATTGATTATGCTCATATGCACGCATGCAAGTCTTTCGGTTGATCTCTTAACTCCCCCTCAAACCCTCCCCAGTGGATTTTTTCTTAAAAATTTTTATATAAGGTTGACAAACTCTTATAAAGACTAATATCGATTTTTAATGTGTTCTTAATATATAATTTCATTCTAAATCCTACTTACCAGACTATGCTTTTCCTGCCATTATCACTGAAATGAATATGTATGTACACAGTTTGATCATTCTTCACATCAGTATGAACAAAAAGTGAATGTAATACTCAATTCCAATTCTAAGATTCTCTGCTGCCAGGAAAGGATTAATCTTAAAACCCTGCTTAGGTAATGTTAGGGGCTACCATTTAATCAAGGAAACAATTACTATATACATACTAAGCCTCAAAGCTACTGTTTTTACCTTGATAAAAATAAAAATAAAATAGAGGTATTATTTATGGTTTCAAGGAATTTATAAACTAGAATTATAGAATTATAAATTTCATACTAGCAGATAATTTAAGAGATGGAATCTAGCCAGTTCTTTTTTTTTAAATCCTCACCCAATGATATGTTTTTATTGATTTGAGAAAGAGGCGAAGGGAGAGAGAATCATTGATATAAGAGAGAAACATCCAATGGTTGCCGCCTATATGCTCCTCAAATGGGGATCAAGCCCTGACTGGGAATCCACAACACTCCAACTGAGCCACCTGGCTTACTAGACAGTTCTTAAAGTCTGGCCTCTTTATGTTGCAGGTAAGTGGGTGGATTAGGGATGGTTTAATAAAGGGAAACAAAGAGACACAGTTTCCACTTTAGGGTGTGCTAACAATGAGCTGCAGAATTTTATAGGTACCAGATCCCTCTTTGCATTGCACCAAATGTAATCTTATTCCAAAGTATAATAATAATTGCTTATTAAATGCTTCCTATAGACCATACACTATACTAAGCCCTTTATTTGCTTATCTTATTTAATTATCACAATAATTTTATGAGGTACCTATTACTATTTTTATTCCAGATTCACAGATAAAGAAACAAATGCTCAAGTGAATTAGTAACTTTCTCCAAAGCACACACTTGCCCAAGATCTGTCAAAGTAAAAAGCACTTCTTAAACACTACAAATACACTACCATGTTTATCTCATGCTAATTAGACTGTCAGCTTAATGATGGTTTCTTGACTGTAAATATGGTTCATAACTTTTTTGTATCATTCTTAATTCCAAAGCTTGGCCTAAAGTGTTGTAGACCAAGTTTTCGAGAGTAAGACCACCGACTCCAATTAGGTCCTAAGCAGCAAGCAAGAATTTATTGAGCTGGCCAGGGCCTTCACAGGCACTTCTTTGCGGGGAAGCCTCGCCTGCAAAAGCCCCGACCTTGGTGCTAAGCAAGCTTTTATTCACTGGAACCACAAAGGACAGCTTGTTCTTCAGCAGAACTGAGGTCTATGCTTTGGAGATTGAAGTTTCTGCAGAAATGGCAATAATCCTTATCTAATGGTTCGCAACACCTGTTCTAACTGACGCTCCCTGCCATGGGGGCAGAGGAAAATTTTCTCTTCTTTAACTCTCTTGTGTCCTTGTTTCTGTCTGCAAGGGGTTAGAGCCATCACATAAAGTAAGATCAAGAAAACTTGTTGATTATTTTATATACTTGGTAGATTTTCCTAGATGACCCCTTCCATCCTTCCCACTCTGAGATTCTGTGTTACTGAAAGAAACATACCAGAAAGCAATAAAAGTCTCCTGGGAATTTAAATCTTGGTAAGAAAACGTTATAATGATTCATAAGAATTCGATTGCCTTTACTAGAAAAAAAGTTGCATCACCATTTAAAACTATCATATATTTGGACAAACAAAGTGTGAAGGTAAGGTCATTTTAAAATGCTTCCACAAAAGTGTCAGTGATTTGTCACCATACGTGGCTACAGGAAATGAGTGCTAATGGATCAGGTACTTTAGGCTGTTCTGGTAGTTTGAGGAGAATCCTTAAAGCAAACGTTATCCTTGAAACAAATCACAGTAACTTTTAGAATCAAATATCAAAACTAAACTTTGTGACAAGTGATAGTCTAACATATGTGGAGTTTATGTTTCTAAAAACTTCATACTAAGGTTGCACTAAGAATTTAAACAACTTCATTGCAGCCTTCACCTCCCTGCACTAATCACTATTATTAATAACTTAATACAATGCATTTCTATACAGATTTTAATTTTCTTTAGAACTCTGTGAGAGTTCTAAAGAGGTATAACATGCTTGTGATTTTATCGTCAGGAAAGATGTTCTCCAACTCACTGCCTCTCAATAAAACAAATTCTGGCTGTAAGCAAGCTTAATTTCACAAACCACTGCTTTTCCCTAAAGCCGCACTTCCTGAAAACACTGCAGGGCTTCTAATTCTGGTCAGACATATTTCCAGACTGCTTTCCCATGTAAGGATAAGCAAAAACACATAAATCCTCCAGGAGGCTGATGTAAGGTCATGGGGCAGGCATATGAGAACCAAATATGGTAGCTAAATTCTCCAGCTCACAACAGATATTTTTTTTTTTTAAAGCTGTAACCACCAATTCCAAACTATTAGTTCTTGAATCACAAGAAAATAATACACAATTCATCTGTTCTTATTAGTTACCTGGGTGACAAATATGAGTCAGTCTGCTATGTAAAAATTAGCTTTACCTTTTTCTAATTGTCCTTTTCCACTGCAGAAAAGGCTACTGTAAAAGCCTGCTAAAGCAGATATATTGAATAATGGGGTATTGTATCTGAGTAAATAAATTAGTCCCATGTGTGACTGACTATACATAAGAAAATATAGAATTCCCAAATGTCTCATGTTAATAGCTTCTGCCTCATTATAGGGAGGGCACGGTCCTACACTATGAACAAGAAAAATATCCATATAAGTGACATCATTTTATACTAAGAAAAGTCATGAGGGGATCCTTGTTATCACATGAATTCCAGGTTAGAACGACACCCTGAAATCTGGTCCATAGCCTTAAAGAGAAGATAATTTCCTTTACTTCATACTATGAAACCCCCATGATTAAAAGCAAGTAAGGCCCAGCCAGCATGGATCAGTGGCTCAGTGTTCATCTATCAACAAGGAGGTCATGGTTCTATTCCCAGTGGGGATTGTGCAGGAGATAGCCGATCAATGATTCTCTCCCATCGTTGATGTTTCTATCCTCTCTCCCTCTTCCTTCCTCCCCAAAATCAATAAAAATGTATATATTTTTAAAATCTTATCATGAACACATTTATGTAAAAAATCAAGTAATTTTATTTATGGATTCCTAGTTTAAGTAAACCATGTTAGAGGATAAAAACTGTGTGTCTGAAGAGGTTATGCAATGTTTTGGTATAGTTTTTTTGTTGTTGTTGCTGTTAATTTGTTTCTTAGTGGTAGAGGATTGAAAATTACCTGCATATCCAACCATTCAACTTGGTCAAGCAAACAGTGTGTGGTTATTTGAAAGATTGCAATGAGCACATTGAAATTGTCCACTATATTATTATATAGCAATAAGGAAAGTATTATGATAACATGAGTGAAAAATAAGTTTAGATAACCATATATTTGCTATGATTCTGTGAAAAGAACTGTGTATGTTTTTAAAAAACTAAACAGGAATTGAAACACAATTATTATGACTGCTTTGAGATAGTAGGAGTGAGTGCTTAGTGCATTGTTCAGGAAGCGAATTGAGCTGTGGTGGGATCATGGGATTATGGGACCCCTCCATCAAACTTCTATAGTGTTGTTATATTGCTTTATATAAGTTAAAAACACTTCAAAATTAATCCATGTATATTGAGCTCTTACTAGAAGCAGTATAGCATAATGAAAAGACCATATACTATGGAATCTGTGTTACACACATTCTTATGTTGCCCCCCATGATCCTCAACTTCTGGTGTTCACTACCTTGTGTAATACCCTCCCCAGAGTGTGGACAGAACCTGTCACTTGTTTTTAATCAGTAAAATATGGCAAATGTAATGGGATGTCACTCTAGTGATGATGCTGTCATCCAAGGCTTTATCTTTCTAGCTGATTCATGTTAAAATCTCTACTTTTATTGTTGGCTATGAAGAAGCTAGATGCCATGAGTATGTACTACAGTCTCAAGAAAATGAATTCTGCAAACAACCATATGAGCTTGAAAGTGGATTCTTCTATAGTGGAGCCTCCAGAAGAAAAACCAGTCATGTTTGACACATTGATTGCAATCTTGTAGAGGACCCAGCTTTGACAGGACTCCTGACCCAAAGACAGTCTCTTATATAATAAAAGGCTAATATGCAAATTGTTCCCTTGGAGTTCGACCAACTGGGAGTTCTACCAACCTGGGGTTTGACCACTTGCTATGACATGTGCTGACCACCGGGGGCTGTGAGGGACTAAGGAAGACCCCAGCCAGCAGCTGGCAGCGGGAAGAAGGAAGGCCCTGATTAGCCCTGATTGCCGGCCAGGCCTAGGGACCTTACCTGTGCATGAATATTATGCACTGGGCCTCTAGTGATATAATAAATGTGTATTGTTTTAAGCCATTAAATTTATAGTAATTTGTTACACAACATACAAAACTAATGCAGAACTCAACTGACTTGGATTTGAATCTCAGAGCCTCCATTCATTATCAGTGTGGCTGACTTGATTAATCTTCCTGCATTTCAACTTCCTCACTCATTATGCGACAGGCCAGTAAGACAAGACAAGTGGAATAGGGAAACAGGGAGATAGCTGAACAAAGTGGCAGAGCAATTTACAGCAAATACAGAAGGTCACATCCCTAGAGATAATATCTAGGCCTCAGTTATATTTCAGTTCCGGTCCCAGAAAAGAGCAAAACTGGTGGATGACACTAGGACCAGCTGCAATGACTACTGACCCCTTGCCCTGACACTAACCAAACAGTGGAGACCACAACACTGAAAGAGCACACATGGAAAACTGATGAATTTTCTCCTGAAGTCCTCCCTTAAGATCTCCACCTGCAAAAGAGAGATAAAAGCCACAAGACAAAGAACCCAGCATGTGCCCTCTCCCTCTGGGAAACAGCACCCTCACCATTGCCTTTCCATTCTTCTTCTCCCACAGACATGAATCTCCTAAACTCAAAAGGATCTCCTGTTGCTTTTTCCATGATAAAACCTTCATTGTTTTACTATCCCTGGCTTTAATAAATGTTTCCCCATAGTCACCTGGACTCCAGCTGTGAAATTTTTCCTGCATGAAGTCAAGATCCCATATACTACCCTAGGCAGACCTGCTCAGGGCCAGGTTCCCTATCCAGTGATGATTGAGAACTATACACACCTTCCAGAACTGCTGCACAAAAAATTATAGGTAATAGGAGAAATGTGCCTCTCATATTGCCTGGATTGCCAATTATAAGCGCTCTCATGGCTAGAACCTTGTCTATCCTGCTCATCATTTTATCCAGTGCTTATTATCATATCTGACCCATAGCAAGAGTTCTGTAAATTTATAGCAAATGAATAAATAAATAATAATAAGCTGTCTAGGTATGCTAGTCACTATGTTAAATATGTATAAGGTACTGTAATTATACATAATTGAGAAAGAACCTCTGCCCTCAAGGTGCTAAAAACAGTGAATTACACCATGATGTATCATTCATAATATAGGACAGTCCTGGAGCAGTATGATATTGAGGCAATGCAAAGGAAAAGCCACAATTCAATGTAACCTTTTGATAAGCTGCTTTGAATATCAATAGAAACTACTCATGAAGTAGATAAAGAAGTGTTTAAAGCAGGCAGTGTAGTCCCTAAGTCTTCACTATAACAAAAGTGATTTGTAAAATGCTGAGCTGATTCCTGAACATTCATAAAGTCTAGTGATTTTCGTCACTCACTTCATGGGACTCTGAGAAGCAAGATAGGCTGTTTAGCACACCCAGCAAATATTTAAAAGACCACACAGACACTGTAAATTTCTCTCTGAGAAACCTTAGAAAGATGCAACTATTTATTGCATCACAGTAAAATTCCAGAAGTGTTGTTCTCAAGAAAATATCAACCAGAGTAAATTATTTTAGTCTGATAAAGTAAGAGTCTAACAGAAAGTTTACTGGCAGTTAAATATTGTCAAGCAATACATTTCTTGAACCCTAGAATCAATTTATATTAAAAATATCCTGCCATACAGTAAAATTGCATTTTTTCTTAGATTAGATACTTTACCTAGCATCTATTAAACTTCTCCAAATACAAAAGAAATATCATTCCCAACTGTCAGATAAATGTGCAGCAGTAGAAAAAATTTCAAAGGCAAGTCAATTTTAACCATAAATTCACAACACTCAGCTAATGTTCAATGTAAAAATTCACCAATATTTGTTTCTGTGAAAAGGGAAAGACCAAAAATATTGTGAAATAGTGAGTAATGATGTCATTGACCAAATTTCTGAAAGTCCCCAAAATCATTCTATGAATAAGACCAATCAATATTCACATTTAGAGATACACATGCACATTCTCAGAAATGCAAATTCTAATAACTCTAGGTTGAAATAAAATTATTTTTCCACTTCTGTTTACTCTTTAAAAGGGAAAAGAGCTATTTTGCATACATCTTATAAACATCTTTTTGCTAGAATCTAATTCTCTCTCAGTACAATAAAACAATTTAAGACAATGGCTTTTTTAAATTCAAGAGTGGTATTATGGTGGCAACAGGAAAAAAGGGGGACAAAACATAAAGAATAATTCAGGTGCCCTAACCGATTTGGCTCTGTGGATAGACCATCGGCCTGTGGACTCAAGGGTCCCAGGTTTTACTCCAGTCAAGGGCATGTACCTTGGTTGTGGGCACATGCCCTGTAGGAGATGTGCAGGAGGCAACTGATTGATGTTTCTCTCTCATCGATGTTTCTAACTCTCTATTCCTCTCCCTTCCTCTCTGTAAAAAAATCAATAAAATATATATTTTTAAAAAAGAATGATTCAGGGAGGCTTACCCTTCTGCTAAGGGCATCACTCAAGTAGGGAGAGAATCTCAACTTAACACCCACCAGGTAGCAAAACATCAAACACAGGGAAGAACCAAAATCCTTTCACATGTTGATAAAAATCATGGAAATGTCACAAATTGCTTTGATTCAACTTAAACTCAATTTATTTGCTCTTAAAAATTACTACTCTATCAAATGCATAGTAATAGGACATATCAAATCTTTGTACACATTATTTAACTGGATAATTTTCACAAGTGATTGTCAGATTTTTAGATCACATAGTCAGATTTCTAAATAATGAAAACTTTCTCTGACTAAATGCTTTATTAATGTCAGATGATAAGACAAATAGGCATGGCTTTATTCTTTTTTTACACATTGAAAACAAACCCAGTCACCTAATTTTTAGCCAACCCTCAATTACAATCTATTCAAAATAAAGGACTTAAAGTGGCTTTACACAAATATATGATGACTGTAGTTTTTGTTGTTGTGTTTTTTGTTTCTTTGTTTTTGCTTTTTAAGGAATTTGGAAGGCTCTGCAAAAAGTAATGGATGTTACTAAATATTGTTTAACAATCTAAAAGTTATTTATATGCATGCTTCTTCAAGGTTGTACAGGCTCAGTTGGTAGATAAGTCTTAGTACAAGTTACCTTCACACTCAAAAAATATATGCATGTCCTGGTCACCCTCTCTAGACCCTTTTTGGAAAATAACTGTAACTAGAACCAGGTTATGGCAGGTCCATAGTATAATCTTTACACCTAAAGGGCTGCCCACATCTTCAGAAAATATACATCTTATCTAATAAAAGAGTAATATTGAAATTGACCATTTCTACAGGATGCCTAAGCCACACCCACCAGCCAATCAGAGCGGCTGTATGCAAATTAACCCAGCCAAGATGGAGGCCGGCAGTCATGGAGCTGGAGTAAACAGGCAGCTTCTGTTGCAGCAGGAGTAAACTGTCTCCTGGCCGCCTGGGTTTCTCCTGGCTCTAGGCAACAACATATTTTCAACATTGTCTCAATTATAGAAGCCTCAGAGCCCTACTACTAAGGCAACATTCTTTCAATTATAGAAGCCACGGAGCTGAAGCAGACAGGAGGCTTCTTTCCTGCCTAGGCCTCAGCGTTAAAGGAACAATGTATCAATTATAGGAGATAAATAAAACCCAGAAACCTGCTTTCAGTCAGCCTTGCTGGGACATTGGGTCAATGGGAGCTGTGGGCAGCCTGAAAGCCTAAAAACAGCCCTCAGCCCATCACCCAGGCTGGCCACACTCCAATGGGGTGAGGGACCCCACTGGGGGGCTTGGCCAGCCTGCAAACAGCCATCAGCCCCTCACCCAGGCTGGCCAGGTACCCCAGTAGAGACCCAAAACCTGAAGGGACTGTGGGCAGCCTGAAAACGACCCTCAGGCCTGCACCCAGGTTGACCACACCCCATTGGGGTGAGGGATCCCACTGGGGGGCTTGGCCAGCCTGCAAACATCCATCAGCCCCTCACCCAGTCTGGCCAGGTACCCCAGTAGGGACCCAAAACCTGGGGCAGCCTGAAAACGGCCCTCAACCCATCATCCAGGCTGGCCACACCCCAATGGGGTGAGGGTCCACACTGGGGGCTTGGCCAGCCTGCAAACAGCCATTGGCCCCTCACTCAGGCTGACCAGGCATGCCAGCAGGTGGACATCCCCAGAGGGGTCCCAGACTGCGAGAGGGCACAGGCTGAGGCACCTCCCGAGTGCACAAATTTTTGTGCACCATGCCCCTAGTAAACAAATAAACAAACAATAATTCTATCTGTTCAGCTACCTGAGCTATAGTACTTATTTTATTCCTCTACAGTTGGTGAGGTAGTAACATTTCATTACAAAGGAAATTAAATAGTTTCCTTTAAAGGAAAGATGGCAACTCAGTAAATTGTGTATCCTGGCCAAACCAAATTCCTTTGTCATAGGAAAAATATTCTGTATCTTTAGGAGAGCAGTGTGCTCCAGATGAACAATTCAAAGAACACTATGAATGCACTCCCAGACAAGAGCCAATAAAGCATGTTCTAAACTACCAAACTGAAAGAAACTTTCATGTGTTGCCTAATTAGATAAATAAGACAAGGATCAAATGGTCCAATAATTTAACCAACTAGTAAACTAAAGTTGCTAAGACAAGAGTCATGGATCATGTAGTTCTGTGAGCTCTAGTTCCGTGAAGTCTCTGTGCAATCAGTGAGCTTCTGTGCAATTTAATTGTTATTGCTGTTATTTGGACTATGACCATCAAGAACAATAGCATGTCTGGTGAAAAGAATGGTGATAGATCTGATGTTTTTACCTTATTTGCAAACTAACAAGTTTTAAAGATGATGGCAGAAAATATGAAATTTCTGGGTCACAGCAACAGCAGAAGCCAGAGTATCAGCATTTTCTTGAATGTGTTCCTTGATACACAATTCCTGCAGAGTGACCCCAGAAGCCAGGTTATGGAACCCAAATCTTTTCTACTGGGCAGTAAGCATATCTTCCCTTTTCTTGACACAGAAACACTATCTCATCTTTCAATGCTGGTTGTCTCCTTGTAAAGGTAATACAGGACAAAGGTAGTCAATGCCTCTGCTTACAAGATGTACACCAATGTAAAAGACCAATGGAGAACTGTCTTCCAACACCTACCATTATGAATATAGTCAATAATTCTATCTAATAAAGAGGTAATATGAAAATTGACCATCACTCCAACACACAAGATGGCGCCCCCATGTGGACACAAGATGGTCGGCAGGGGAGGGCAATTGGGGGGGACCAGGCCAGCAGGGGAGAGTAGTTAGAGGAACCAGGTCTGAAAGGGAGAGTAGTTAGGGGTGACCAGGCCGGCAGAGGAGGACAGTTGGAGGAGACCAGGCCTGCAGGGGAGGGCAGTTGGGGCAACAAAGCCTGCAGGGGAGGACAGTTGGGGGGACCAGGCCTGCAGGGGAGGGCTGTTGGGGGGATCAGGCCTGCAAGGGAGGACAGTTGGGAGTGACCAGGCTGGCAAGGGAGGGAAGTTAGGTGTAACTAGGCCAGCAGGGGAGGGAAGTTGGGGCAACCAGACCAGCAAGGGAGAGCAATTGGGGGCAACCAGGCCAATAGAGGAGGGAAGTTAGGGGCAACCAGGCCTGCAGGGAAGGGCAATTGGAGGGGGACCAGGTCTGCAGGGGAGGACAGTTGGGGGTGACCAGGCTGGCAAGGGAGGGAAGTTAGGGGTAACTAGGCCAGCAGGGGAGGGAAGTTGGGGCAACCAGACCAGCAAGGGAGAGCAATTGGGGGCAACCAGGCCAGTAGGGGAGGGAAGTTAGGGGCAACCAGGCCTGCAGGGAAGGGCAGTTGGAGGGGGACCAGGTCTGCAGGGGAGAGCAGTTAGGGGCAATTGGGCTGGCAGGGGAGCAGTTAAGCATTGATAAGGCTGGTAGAGGAGTGGTTAGGTGGTGATCAGGCTGGCAGGCAGAAGTGGTTAGGGGCAATCAGGCAGACACGCAGGCAAGTGGTTGGGAGCCAGCAGTCCTGCATTATGAGAGGGATGTCCGACTGCCCGTTTAGGCCCCATCCCAGCAGTGGGATGGGGCCTAAACGGGCAGTCGGACATCCCTTGCATGGTGCCAGATAAATTGGAGAGGGTGCAGGCTGGGCTGAGGGACACACCCCCACCCTGTGCACAAATTTCGTGCACAGGGCCTCTAGTATTGTAATAACTATCTATGGCATCAGATGGGTATTAGACTAATTAGAGTTATTACTCCTTAAATTTATATATGTTTAACAATTATTTGTACAGATAAAACTAATTTAACATTTTTATTCTTTAATTACAGTTGACATCCAATATTAAAACTAACACAATATTACGTGGCAACTGTAATTGAAAATGGAAAAACTTAAAACAATACAACCTATTTGGCTATTATAAGATTCTCAGCTCTTGTCTTAGGGGTTTTTGGAGGCAAAGCTAATATGAACATCGAAAGTTTTTGGTGATGAAAGCCTATAATTTCACCACCTGGTGAAACAGAAAATTATGGGAGTTAAACTGTATAGCAATTCAATTAAAAATAGAAACCATAGATTTATCAAACATCTATCAAGGCAGACTGAAGTCTTCTATCTTCAGGGATCACACAATCATTCAGCAATCCCTCATAAGGTGGGTTGTTATTTGTACAAATAAATTATTGTGACCAATGTTATATCTTTAACTTCTCTCAATCTAAAATCAAATATCCATATGTGTGCCAAAAGAGAAAAAGTAAATCATGACCTCATTTTAAAGTCTAGACAAGCTGCAAAACATTTATACTCTCTGTAAACATGCTTTTGTCTTTAGGATTTTGATCCTGATTCAGGGAATAATTTGTTGAACTAAATATAATACTAATGAAGTTTTTAAAAGAAAGAAAAACTAGTAGTTATCATTACTAAAAGAATCCTTACTAAAAGTAGAGAAAAGGAGTACTCTAATGTTTGGTGTCACAACTAAAATGTTATATAGCAGATTTGCTTTGTTATTTTATTTTGTGTTGATTTTAATAAATATTAGAAGTAAGCATAAGTTATCAGAAAATTGCAGAAATTAAAATACTCATTTTACCTTATGATTTTTCAAAGTGTTCACTGCTTACTGCAAAGGTGGTCAAAGTCTGCATAGGATCCAAGGAGAATCCATATACTAAAAAGTGAAGCTCAATTATAGGCCAGTTTCCAAGGTGAGTCAATAGGATATATTCTCTTAATTAAAATTCATATGTACAAAGGAAATGAATTATTCTAAGGCATCACCTAGTGATCCCACAACAGATAGGTTATTGACTATATCTAATTGTCCAGAGCACCTGACTCATTCAGACTACAGCAAATAATACCTATAATTAATAGCAAATAGATATTGAATCCATGCCTATCATGGTCTTTCTAAAATGTGAATGTTACTGATTAGCTCTGTGAAATCTACCAAAGCAATAACATCTCATGTGTGTTTGTTGTTTGGTAGGCATGTAGTTTTCTTAAACTTCACGGGTCTTTTCAAAGATCTGCATTGACCCATGTACCAAGTGGTCACCAGCTGGATTCCTGGTCAAGGCACATGTCCAGGTTGTGGGCTCAGTCCCCAGTAGGGGTGTTATAGGATGTGGTCTATTGATTGTATCTCTCTCATCAATGTTTCTATCTCTCCTTCTCCTTCCTCTCTCTCTAAAATCAATTAAAAACACATTCAGAAACATAAAAAGAGTTTAAGTTTTTCACAGAAATACAAATGGATAAAGGTCTTTATGTTAGATCAGTAAGTATTTAAGAAGTGTTTGTTCTGGGCCCAGCACTGCACTAAATGCTCTGGGAACTACAACAGAAGATAAAAATATTACATAAGCACAGAGGTTATTGCCATGTGGAACTTTGCAGCAATAGGAGAGGTTATGTAATTTTGAAATTCACATTTTAAGAGGTATTCTTAGCTTGTGAACTGTAAACCCCCTAAAATATGTTTATATATGTCTTTAAAAATAGACTTCAGAGCTTGCATCAGGTTATCAGGATAACTAAAATGTAAGTTTATGTCAATGTTTCAGAAAGGTAGGGTGGAAATAATTTCTGGTAAATCTTATAATCCAATAAGCAACAGAAAGACAAAGACTTCACACAGCACATGAAATTTTCACATCCATTTCTTTCATTTAAACCAAGAAGTATTTAGAGAAGATTCTTAAGTAATGAAATGAGATGAGAGAAACAATTTTTGAGGAAAATGAATAGAGTAGAAGTAGGCAGGAAGGGCTGAAAACAGACTATAGGTAAGAAACTATTGTTCAGATTATTGCAAGGTGTGAGCTGGAAACATGCAGAGGAAGCAGAGATTCAAAGTATCACCATTAAAATAAAAATTAAAAGGATTCTCTGATGGATTGGTTAAGAAAGATTGAGGATTATAATTTATTTAATCAATCACCTATTTAAGAAGCAAGTATTTGATCTGAGCCTATTATTTCCTGGCACTTGTTCTAGGCATCAGAGAAAGAGCAAAATAAGAAAGAGAAGGAATGTCCCTGCCTCCATGGAGTTTATAATCTAACTAGAGGTCTGGTGCACAAAAATTTGTGCACTTGGAGGTGGGGGTCCCTCAGCCCAGCCTGTGCCCTATCACAGTTTGGGACCTCTTGGAGGATATCCACCTGCTGGCTTATGCCTACTCCCCGGGCGATCAGGCCTAAGCTGGCAGTCAGACATCCCTCTGGCAGCCCGGGAGCCCTTGGGGGATGTCCACTTGCTAGCAGGGAGCAGGCCTAAGCTGCAGTCGGACATCCGTAGCACTGCTGAGGAGGCAGGAGAGGCTCCCACCACCACTGCTGTACTGGCAGCTGTCAGCCTGGCTTGTGGCTGAGCAGAGGTCTGCCTGTAGGAGTGCACTGACCTACAGAGGCAGCTCCTGCATTGAGCATCTGCCTCCTGGTGGTCACTGTGTATCATAGTGACCAGTCATTCCCAGTGGTTCTGCTGTTAGAGTCAATTTGCATATTATTCTTTTATTATATAGGACTAGGGGCCTGGTGCACAATAATTTGTGCACCCTGGGAGGGGTCCCTCAGCCCAGCCTGTGCCCTCTCACAGTCTGGGACCCCTCGGGGGATGTCCACCTGCTGGCATGCCTGGCCAACCTGGGTGAGGAGCTGATGGCTGTTTTCAGGCTGGCCAAACCCCCCCAGTGGGGACCCTCACACCATGGGGGTATGGCCAGCCTGGGTGAGGGTTTGAGGGCTGTTTTCAGGCTGCCCACAGTCCCTTCAGGGTTTGGGTCCCTACTGGGGCACCTGGCAAGCCTGGGTGAGGGGATGAGGGCCGTTTTCAGACTGCCCACAGCTCCCATTGACCCAACGTCCCAGCAGGGCTGGCTGGAATCAGGCTTCTGGGATTTATTTATCTTCTATAATTGAAACTTTGTTGCCTTCAGCGGAGGCCTAGTCAGGCAACGAACCCTCCTGTTTGCTTCAGCTCCATGGCTTCTATAATTGAAACATTGTTGCCTTGAGCAGAGGCCTAGTTAGCCTAATGAAAGCCTCCTGTTTTCTCTAGCTCCATGGCTGCTGGCCGCCATCTTGGCTGGGTTAATTTGCATATTGCCACTCTGATTGGTTGGGGGCGTGGCTTGGCTGGTGGGTGTGGCTTAGGGGTCTTGGTGTGATGGTTAATTTGCATATTGCTCTTTTATTAGATTAGATGAGGGAAAGCAGAAAATAAATAGGAAAACAAATTAATACACAAAATGATAGCAGATAGTGATTAAGTGATAAATGTTATCAGTTATCAAAGTATCAGTATACTAGAGGTCTGATGTACAAAATTTGTGCAAGGGGTTTAGCCCTCGAAGCCCCAGCTTCATCCAGAAGATCGTCCGGAAGGAAATCCAGAAGATTGTTCAGCTGCGCAGTCTAATTAGCATATTATGCTTTTATTTTTATAGACTATTGGCCCAGTGCATGAAATTCATTCACATTAAAAGGGAATTAATTAGAGGAAATATTTTAATATTGCTACTTGCCCTTTTTCTATAATAAAAGTGTGAGAGATAAAAGGAAATTAGTACAATGTATATGAAAATAATACATAATTTTATCAATAAATAAACAGTAATAAAATGATATAACAACAAACTCATGATATAAAAACAACATTGATGCAAATAATGACTGATAAAGTGATTAAACTTATTCTAATATCTCCCTGTACACCACATTAAGAGTGAAAACACTTTCAGAGTGCTTGACTAATTTCCCTTGGGGTAAAGTATTTACAACTTTAACTTTAACATCACATGCTCTTCAAACTCGAGAGAAAGCAACGTATAACTGACCATGTGAGAAAATGGGTTCAGATAGGAATATTCCTACTCTGTCTAGAGTTTGTCCTTCTGATTTATTAATAGTCATTGCAAATGCTGGCATCACAGGAAACTGTCGTCGAATTAGTTAAAGAAGGCCAGTGTCAGATGGGGACAAATCAATTCTTGGAACCAGAACAACCTCTCTTTCTCTGCAGATCTGGTTAATACTTCAGCTTCGATAATGTTAGGTTGTAATCTTTTGATAATAAATCTGGTACCATTACAGAGACCCCATTTACTATTAAGATTTCTCAATAGCATGATGATTTCACCCACTTTCAATTTTAATTTATGACACGACATTCCTGAAGGAGTAATACTATTAAGAAATTCGATGGGAAAATTTCCTTTTCAGCATCATCTGTTGAGTCAACCAAATCATCACTCAAATATGTGTGAAAATCTCCATCAAGTATATCCAAAATGTCTTCATTTAATTTTTGAACATGCTCATTATTTGGACAAAGAATTGCACGTTTAGATATATTTTTGATATTATCTATAAACATACTATTTCCAAATGTGGCTTTAATAATAGATCCATTACAAATCATTTCACAGGGAATTTCAATAATATCCATTCTTAAATGAAAACTGCTATCAAGTTTGCCATCTCCAAGTTTTACTAACCATTCACTATAAGCAGAATCCTCTGATCTCATATTTGTTTTAAGATACAACTTTCTGAAACATCCCCAAACATCACAGTACTTTAAACTTGTTTGTACTATGACCGATCGCATAGCATGCGGTACAATACTGAGATATTGTTGAAAATCCCCTCTGAGAAGGAGAACTTTCCCACCAAATGCAGCATTCAAATTCATAATTTCTCCTACTAATCTGTCTATGGTGTTTATAGCATGACTGGATGCCATGGTGCATTCATCAATAATAAGAAGTTGGGCCTTTTTAATGGTTTTACCAACTTCTCTCTTTATATCGAGTCTAGAAAGTGAAGTTTCATTTAATGGAATTGGTCATTTATATTGCGAATGAAAGGTTCTTCCACCAAGAAGTAAATTTGAAGCAATTCCTGTAGATGCTGTGGGTAAAACAGTACCACCATGACCTTTTATATAATGTATTAAAACTTTATAAAGATATGTTTTTCCACTACCACCCGGACCATCCAAGAAAAAGCATTTGGGGTGTACAGTTTGATCTTCGATGCCTGAAGTTATAGTCTGAAAGGCTGCCAACTGTTCATCATTCCGAGAATTTATCAAAACCTCTGCCTGTTGTCGCTCATATGATTCATCACATGTATTTGTATTCATTAATAAAGGACAGTCCGGAAGTTTGAAATGTGAACATTTCATTCCATGTAATGTGAATACCTCCTGAATTTCGTTAAGGGCTTGTGTTTCACAGTTTGCCTCCCTGAGTGGTGTCTGGTGCTGCCTGCCCCACCTCCCCTGTCACTGATCTGGGGCCCGGACCCCACGGGTGGCATCTGGCACTGCCCGCCTGCCTCCCTGGGTCCCTGATCAGGGCCTGGACCCTGCAGGCAGCATCTGGCACTGCCCGCTCTGCCTTCCCGATCCCTGATCTGGGGCCTGGACCCTGTAGGTGTCTGGCACTGCCTGCTTCACCTCCCTGGGTCCCAGATCAGAAGCCTGGACCCTGCGGTGGTGCCTGGAGCTGCCTGCTCCACCTCCCCCATCCCTGATCTGGGGCCAGTACCCCATGGGCAACATATGGTGCTGCCTGCCCCGCCTCCCTGTCCTTGGTCTGGGGCTCGGACTCTGTGAGTTGCATCTGGTGCTGCCTGCCTCCCCTCCCCAGTCCCCAATGGGAGGCCTGGACCCACGGTGGTGTCTGGGGCTACCCACCCTGCGTCCCCCACCCCTGATCGGTGGCCCGGACCCCATAGGTGTTGTCTGGCACTGCCCAATCTGCCTCCCTAGGTCCCAGATCAGAGGCCTGGACCCTGAGGTGGCGCCTGACGCTGCCTGTCCCGCCTCCCCCATCCCCAATCTGGGGCCTGAACTCTGTGGGTGGCATCTGGCACTGCCTACTCAGCCTCCTTGGGTCCCAGATCGGAGGCCCGGACCCTGTGGTGGCACCTGGTGCTGCCCGCCCCTCATCCCCCATCCCCGATTTGGAGCCTGGGCCCTGTGGGCAGCGCTGCCTGCTCCACCTCCCCAGGTGGTGTCTGTCTCTGCCTGCCCCACCTCCCCTGTCCCTGATCTGGGGCCAGGACCCCACGGGCGGCATCTGGAGCTGCCCACCACTCCTCCCTGGGACACTGATCAGGGCCCGGTCCCCACGGACAGCATCTGCACTGCCCACTTCACCTTCTTGGGTCTCATATTGGAGGCCCGGGACCCTCAGGTGGTGTCTGGTGCTGCCCACCCCACCTCCCCAACCCCAATCTGGGTCCCGAACTCTGTGGGTGGCATCTGGCACTGCCTGCCCTGCCTCCCCAGTCCTCAATGGAGGCCCAGACCCTTGGTGGACTCTGTGGGCAGTGTCTGGTGCTGCCTGCCCATGTCCTCCTTCCCTGATCTAGGGCCTGGACCCAATGGGTGGCTCTGCCTCCCTGGGATCCAGATCAGAGGCCCAGACCCTGCAGTGGTACATGGTGCTGCCCACCCTGCCTCCCCCATCCCCAATCTGGGGGCTGACCCCGGCGGCATCTGGCGCTTTCTGCCCCGCCTCTCCAGTCTCCCGATGGGAGGCCTGGACCTTCGGTGGCATCTGCTGCTGCCCGCCCCCATTCCCAATCCGGGGTCCGGACCCCATGGGTGGCATCTGGTGCTGCCCGGCCCATCTCTCCAAGTCCCTGATCTGGGGCCCAGACTGGCTGGCAGCGTCTGGTGCTGCCCACCCCACCTGCAGTATGCAAATTTAACCACCATCTTTGTTGGGTTAATTTGCATATTTGCTCCTGATTGGTTGGTGGGTGTGGCTGGTGGGCGCGGCTTGTGGTGTAACAGAGTGAGGGTCAATTTGCATATTGCTCTTTTATTATATTAGATTATTATAGACATGAAAGATGACTTCTAGGATATGAAGAGGACAAGTGCAAAGGCACTAAGTTATTAATGGACTAGGCTTTTCAAACAAATAATCTCATTTAATTAAAAGACAATACTGAAGATAACATGGGACCACTGGCAAAAACAGGATATTCTAAGACTTTTCTTCTATATGTATGTGTATTGTAGATGTATACATGGGGGGGTCTATCTAAGGAGAAGATGATTAGAGAAGGGGCAGGGAGCAAAGATGATGAGTTAAGTTTTAATAAATTGAGCTAGAAGTCTCTATTTTGTAGGCAAATCAACCCATGAGTATGATAGATGAAAGTACTATCTACACAAAAATAGTTACTTTGACACAACAAAATAAGATGATAGATTAAGTAAGTGGTATCTTTATAAGTGAAGAGGTTTTAGTTTATAATAAACATATAACGGCTATTCAAGTAAGTAATAAAAAATTGATAAACTAATACATTGTGTTTCTCTTTTGCTTTCTACTCCCACAGTTAACTGTTGATATAAGTGCTTTTGCCTTTATAGCATTCTTATCACTAAAAGCAGTCTTGCTAATAATATTAGTAGCTCTTTCGTTAAACAAAAAAAACTCTGAAAAAATTATATACACTATTTATTTATTTATTTTGGTATACTTTAGTCATTCAGTGTCATGACAAAACAAATCATCTAGTTAACATGAATAATTTATCTGTGAACCAAGAAACAGCGAAGAAATTTTTAAAAATCACATAAACTTGGCATAAATTTCATTGCCAATACCCTTTATCAGAAGAGAGATAAGATTGTATTGTCCATGTTTATGTCCATAGTAGAGGCCCAGTGCATGAAATTTGTGCACGGAGGGGGGGTGTGTCCCTCAGCCCAGCCTGTACCCTCTCTAATCTGGGACATCCCTCACACAATCCAGGACTGCTGGCTCCCAACCATTCGTCTGTCTGCCTGCCTTATTGCCCCTAACCACTTCTGCTTGCCAGCCTGATCACATCCTAACCACTCCCCTGCCAGCCTGATCGATGCCTAACTACTCTCCTGCCGGCCTGAATGCCCCCAACTGCCCTCCCCTGTAAAAAACTGAAAGCTTTTCCTAAGATCAGGAAAAAGATGAGGATACCCATTATCATCACTGTTATTCAACATAGTACTGGAAGTCCTAGCCAGAGCAATTAGGCAAGAAGAATAAATAAATGGTATCTAGATTGGTAATTAAGAAGTAAAATTCTCACTATTTGCAGATTACATGATTTAATATGTAGATAACCATAATGATTCCACCAAAAAGGTATTAGAAATAATAAATATGGTAAAGTTGAAACATACAAAATCAATATAAAAATAGGTTATATTTCTATATATTAACAATGAAATATCAGAAAGATAAGTTAAGAAAACAATTGCATTTACAATCTCAACAAATGGAATAAAATACCTAAGAATAAATTTAGCAAATGGATTATATACTTCAAAGAAAGATCCAGAACAATAAAATACATAGGAAAAAAAACAAAAAACATAGGCACTAAGCTTCTGGACATTGATCTTAGTAATATTTATGTGGATTTGACTCCAAAGGCAAGAGGAAGAAAAGCAAAAACAAACAAATGGGACTACAATGAACTAAAAAGCTTATGCAAAGCAAAAGAAGCCATCAACAAAGTAAAAAAAAAAAACAACCAACCAATTGAGATAAGCTATTTGTCAGTGATACTTCCAATAAAGGGTTAATATCTAAAATATATAAATAACTTATACAACTCAACAACAATAAGAAATCAATTTGCTTAAAAATGGGCATAAGATCTGAACACTATGGAGTTTCCTCAAAAAATTAAAAATGGATCTCCCTTTTGACCCTGTGATCCCACTTCTGGGAATATATCCTAACAAACCAGAAACACCAATCAGAAAGGACATATGCATCCCTATGTTCACAGCAGCACAATTTACCATAGCTAAAATTTGGAAACAGCCTAAGTGCCCATCAGCAGATGAATGGATTAGAAAACTGTGGTACATCTACACAATGGAATACTATGCTGCTGTAAAAAGGAAGAAGTTCTTAGCATTTGCAGCAGCATGGATGGAACTGGAGAACATAATGCTAAGTGAAATAAGCCAGTCAATGAAAGAA
>PVJC01027584.1:0-23076 GCA_004026665.1 Murina feae
CACCCCCCATTATTTCTTCCTTTTATTTTTTTACAACTACGTATTTAATCCATTGGATCTTTTCTGTGTGGTCTGTGTGGTGGAATGCTTCCAAATGGGTATCCAGTTGTCCCACCACCATTCACTGAACAACCAGCTTTATATGCTCCCAATCCTACACATGCTTGAACTGCTGGTTAAAATTTGTGTACAATTGGGGGGGGGGGTCTCTTCGTCTGCAAAGCCCAGCTAAGTGGTCCACTGATGTTGAACACGTGAGAGACACTTGTGATAAAGTGTCTGGTGCAGTCCTGGCACTAAATGAAAGCTGCTGTTACAACACAGAAACGTAAATAGCAGGAAGAATGTGGCTGCACCACTTGCAATGCCAGGGTGGGGCATGAGGGCAGAAAGCCCTACTTGGGTCAGAGCACCAGACCAAGCCCCGGACTGCGAGTGCAAAACAAAACAAGACCAAAGCTCTCAAGCTACATCAGGAAAAGGGGTTCATTTTATGCCCATGGCAGTAGCCACTCAATGACCCCTAAGCATGGCCAGGCCTCAGGGCAGTGAGAGGTTAGCTGCTGTGAATTAACCTCCTCTCCCCCCAATCCCATTATCCTGGTTCATTGCCCTCCCCACTTTGGTTCCTACAAGTTTCTCTACAAGTGGTCCCTGGAAGCCTTGTCCCTGACAGTCCAGCCCTATTTTAAAATCCCAATAGAATCTAATGACACCCCTGTCCCCCCTCTGTTCTTCTCCCCCCCCCCCCCCCCGTCGCCCCCCATCAGTTCTGGCTGCGGACACTGGAGGTGTCATATTGTCTGTGAGGTGGCTGCTTCCAGAGATCTCCGGGCAGACGAAAACACAAGTCTGTTGGGCATAAAAATAAATGTCCTTCCTCCTGCTTCCTTGTAGGTAGCCTGAGAGCCATGGTTTTCTGCTTTTTAAAAGCAGTAAGCCTATATATAGAAACATGTCAGAGCCAGCCCTGAGCACTTGTGAGGAGGGCAAGTGTGTTTTCGCATCCTCACCCTCGCTGCCTTTCACAGAGGAGGTTCAGGAGGTTCGGGAAGGCGCTTTGGGGGTGGCCAGCATTTCTGAACTTCTTAAAAAGCTGTGATAATGCAGAGGTTATGGAAGTGGCTCTAAGCTCAGACTGGATTCATAATCTGCTTCTCAGAGCTTTGTGACCTTGGGATAGTTACGTAAACACCATAAGCCTCAATTTCCCCATCAATAAAAGGATGTTATTCATAGTCCTGACCTCAGGGTCTGCTCTGAAAGCTAAATGAATGTCAAGTTTTAACCCATCACAGTGTGCTCGGTGATGTCTTGGTAAATATTTGTTTGGTGGTTATTAATGAACTAGAGGCCTGGTGCACAAAAATTTGTGCATTTGCCGGGGGGGTGGGGGGTCCCTCAGCCTGGCCTGTGTCCTCTAGCAATCTGGGACCCCTCGGGAGATGTCCACTTGCTGGCTTAGGCCCGCTCCCTGGGGGGTTGGACCTAAGCTGGCAGCCAGACATCCCTCTGGCAGCCTGGGGGCCCTCAGGGGATGTCCACTTGCCAGCGGGAAGCAGGCCTAAGCTGCAGTTGGACATCCTTAGCTCTGCTGAGGAAGTGGGAGAGGCTCCTGCCACCACTGCTGTGCTGGCAACTGGCAGCCTGGCTTGTGGCTGAGCGGAGCTCCCCCTGTGGGAGTGCACTGACCACCAGGGGGCAGCTCCTGCATTGAGCATCTGCCCCCTGATGGTCAGTGTGTGTCATAGTGACCAGTCACTCCCAGTTGTTCTGCGGTTAGGGTCAATTTGCACATTACCCTATTATTATATAGAATAGAGGCCTGGTGCATGGGTGGAGGCCGGCTGGTTTGTCCTGAAGAGGGTCCCAGATCAGTGTGGGAGTCCCCCTGGGGAGCCTGGCCAGCCTGAGTGAGTGGCTGATGGCTGTTTTCAGGTTGGCCACATCCCCTTCAGGGAGTGGGGTCCTGCTGGGGTACCTGGCCAGCCTGGGTGAGTGGTTGATGGCTGTTTGCAAGCTGGCCACAGCCCTTTCAGGCCTCCTGTTTGCTTCAGCTCTGTGGCTTCTATAATTGAAACTATGTTGCCTTGAGCAGAGGCCCAGCCGGCCAAGGCAGGCAGTTTCCTCCATCACTGACCTCCTGTTTGCTCTAGCTCCATGGCTGCTGGCCGCCATCTTGGCTGGGTTAATTTGCATACAGTCACTCTGAGTGACTGGTGGGCATGGCTTGGCTGGTGGGCGTGGCTTATGTGTCTTGGAGTGATGGTTAATTTGTCTATTACTCTTTTATTAGATTAGATAAGGGTGCTGCCACTGACTGTGCATTCTGTGTGCATGTTCTGCCTTGCCCAGATTTTGAGACTTACATTCTGTAGTAATTTATATTCTGAAATTAATGTATCATTAGATGTATAATGAAACTACTTTTTAAAAGCAAAATAAGCCTGGCTGCATGACTCATTGGTTAAGTATTGACCTACAAATCAGGAGATCACAGCTCGATTCCCAGTTGGAGCACATGCCTGGGTTGCCAGCTAGATCCTCAGTGTGGGGCATGCAGGAGGCAACCGATCCATAATTCTCTCTCATCATTGATATTTCTATTTCTCTCTCCCTCTCCTTTCAACTCTGAAATCAATAAAAAATAAAAGCAAAATCATCTTCCAGATTGTATTTTTTAAATAAAACTTTATTGTTCAGATTATTAAGATGTTCCTTTCCCACCCCCCATATCTCCCCTCCACCTGGTTCCCACCCCACCCCATGCCCTCATGCCCCCGCACTGTCCTCGTCCATAAGTGTAAGATTTTTGTCCAATCTCTTTCCGCACCCCTCATATCCCCTTCCCCCCAAGAATTGTCAGCCCACTCCCTTTCTACGCCCCTGATTCTATTATATTCACCAGTTTATTCTGTTCAACAGATTTTTTATTCACTTGATTTTTAGATTCACTTGTTGATAGATATGTATTTGTCACTTTGTTATTCATAATTTTTATCTTTACCTTTTTCTTATTCTTCCTCTTCTTAAAGAATACCCTTCAGCATTTCATATAACACTGGTTTGGTAGTGATGAATTCCTTTAGCTTTTTCTTATCTGTGAAGCTCTTTATCTGACATTCAATTCTAAATTATAGCTTTGCTGGGTAGAGTAATCTTGGTTGTAGGTTCTTGCTATTCATCATTTTGAATATTTCTTGCCACTTCCTTAGTTTCTGTTGAGAAATCAGCTGACATTCGTATGGGTACTCCCCTGTAGGTAACTAACTGTTTTTCTCTTGCTGCTTTTAAGATTCTCTCTTTGTCTTTTGCTCTTGGCATTTTAATAATGATGTGTCTTGGTGTCTTTGGATTCCTGTTGTTTAAGGTTCTCTGCGCTTCCTGGACTTATAAGTCTCTTTCTTTTACCAGGTAGGGGACGTTTTCTGTCATTATTTCTTCAAATAGGTTTTCAATATCTTGCTCTCTCTCTTCTTTTGGCACCCCCATAATTCAGATGTTGGTACATTTGAGGTTGTCCCAGAGGCTCCTTACACTATCTTCATATTTTTGGATTCTTTTTTCTTTTTGCTCTTCCAGTTGTGTGTTTTTTGCTTCCTTGTATTTCAAATCTTTGACTTGATTCCTGTGATTCTCTAGTCTACTGTTGAATATCTGTATATTATTATTTATTTTAATCAGTGTATGCTTAATTTCTGACTGGTCCTTATCCATTTTTTTGGCATTCTCACTAAGATCCTTGAAAGTCTCATTAAGTTCCTCGGAGGTTTCTAGAAGACTCTTGAGTAACCTTATAACTGTGGTTTTGAACTCTATATCTAGTAGCTTGCTTTTCTCCATTTCTTTCACTTGTGACATGCTTCTTTGTCTTTGCATTTTGACTGCTTCCCTGTGTTGATAGAGTGGCCTTTGTAGTAGGTGTCCTATAGGGCCCAGTGGCTCAGCCTCCCCAATCACCTGAGGTGGACACTCTTGGTGCACCCCTTTGTGGACTGGGTGCGCAGTCTGTTGTAGCTAAGCCTTTATCACTGTTGGTATCACTGGGAGGAATTGACCTCCAGGCCAGTTGGCTATGAGTACCAGCTGTGTCTACAATGGAAGAACTGCTCTGCTGGAGACACCCTTATGGGACAGGACTTGCTTTAGTGGGGTTTTGGTGCTCACTGAGTCTGCCCCTGGAGAGTGTCACTTATGGATCTGAAGAGTTGTAATCTGGTATGGTCTCACACTGGCCACTGGTTACACTGGTTCTTGGATCTTCAATGAGGTGCAAAGTCAGCCACTGCCTGAGGCCACCCAGCAGGAGCTACAGGGAGATCTGCATATTCCTCCTCTTTGTTTGGGGTTTGGAAGTGCCCATATGAGACCCAGCTGTGAAGCAAGGCAGGCTGCTGCTGCTGCGGAGCCTTGGGCCTTCTTTTGGAAGCTTTGGTGCTCTCTGACCCAGCTGCAGTTTGTTAGGTTTTAAGCTGCGAAAGGACAGACCATTCATATGCAAAAGCCACTGTACACAGCTTGGGTGGGGTTATAAATTGGGTTGGCATCGTCTCAGGGAATCACCAGGGCAGAGCAAACAGCAATGGCTGCCAGTCAGCCCTGCACTGTGGAGGTCCCTGGGTACCGCGCCCCCATGCAAGAACAGTGATCACTGTGAGCACCTCTGAGAGAGCCGCCCTTGCGTTCCAGCCCAATGCCAGATAGTCCAGTTTTTCCCCGTACGAGTCTGTGTCCCCAGAGTCTTGCCTAGAACTGGAGTTCAGAACAATTGGGAGCTTGTATCTCCCTCCTGATAGAAAAACAACAACAGTGCACCCAATTGCCAGCCGGTTTCGCATGCTCCTCTGCACCTCCGCACCTCCTACCAGTCTCAATTCGCTTTTTTCTTTCCTTCTAGTAGGACTTCCACTCAGCCAGCTTTCCCATGGTTCTAGATATTTGTTTTGTCTTTTAGTTGTAGTTTTGAAGTGGTCGTGTGTGGCAGCAAGTACAAGTGTTTACCTATGCCGCCATCTTGGTTCTCTCCCCAGATTGTATTTTTAAAAGTTGCCTCAACTCCTGGCTGGTGTGGCTCAGTGGTTGAGTATCAACCCATGAGCCAAGAGGTCCCTGGTCCACTTCCCGGCCAGGGCACAGGCAGCAGCTGTTCTGGTGAGGATGCTCTGTCATGGTGGACGGGCGTGGTGCTGGCTGACTCTTCCCGACAGTGACTTGTGGCTGCGTTGTCTATTCCAGGATTCCCATTTGCTAACAGTTCACTTGCATCTGTTGTTCACATTGTTTATTTGTTTACATACTGCCCCATGCCAAGAGGGGCTTGTAAATTATTCAGTAAATATCATCAGTTGTTGCTGAAGATGATGCTGGATTTGGGGTAGACCTGCTTTGGGGGCAAGGTCACTGCAAGGTGGCTGCTGCCCACCATGTTTGTCCTCATGCCTCTGTCGATGCTTATGGCTGAGACCCCTGGGCTCTCCCTTCTGTGTGTTTGAGATGCCAGAGTCATTCACACTTGGAAAAAGGAAGGGGAATGAATCTTATTTCAGATTTCAAATTCCTGGCCAAGTCTGGAGTAAGCCTCTGTCTGTGTATTAGCCCACAGCGTGTGGGCACAGGAATCGTATGAATGGAGAGTTTCAACCAAGTCTGCTATTCTGAAAACACGCCGTCAGCCAATAGAGGAACCATGTGCGCAGCGGCCATCGCTCCTTTCTTCCTTCCCCCATGCTGCCCTCGGGTAGTTCAACCTGGACTCTGAAACCCCCCAGTGCCCAGGAGGGAAGACCAGGAGGTCCGTGTGGCAGAGACGTGCCCAAGTCGGCTGGGATCCCGCAGATGTGCACAGATCCCTTGCACAGCCCTGACCTCGGGCCAGACAAACCGCCCCCCAGGCTGCCTTTCCGTCCCGGAGGCCCTCAGCCCGATCCTGGCCTTTGGGGTGGCGCTTTGGAAGTAGCAAAAGGACCAGGTTGGGATGAAGTACAGAACAAGAACACCGAGGGACAGGCGCTCTCATGGGTTGATATGTCCTCGCCGCCCAAGATGTTTAAGTCCCAACCCCCAGTCCCTGGGAATGGGATGAGATTGAACTAGACTCTTTGCGGATGATGAAGTTAAAGCAAGGCCACTGGGTTGGGCGATAATCCAGTGTGTGTGTGTCCTCATAAAAGGGAAGATTTGGACACACAGACAGACATGCAATGCGTAGAGGGAGGGTGACGTGAAACCTGGGGAACACCTTCTACCACCCAAGGAGCAACCGAGGACCAGGGCAGGAGGAGCCACCTGCCCACAGCTTGACTTCAGTGCCTGGCCCCACAGCTGGCGCCTGCCCGAGAGCTGCTCGGGAGTCCTAGCCTGTGCCCTCCTCCCGGGGTGAGCCCACAGCCCCGTCTGCTCGCCCCAACCACCGGCAGACTCTCTGCTCATTGTCACTTAAGTTCCACATCGTTTCCCTGCTCACATTTTGGCCTAAAGATCGTCCCTGACTCTTCTCTGTTATTCTCTCTGAATCCTTCCTGAGGCCTCCTGCTGTTCTTGAATCGTATCTGTCATCTTCTAAACTGTAGCTGGGACTGGTGTTGAGGAGGTGGAATAAGGCACGGACTCAGACAATGGTTGCCTTGAAGGAAGAAGTGTTTTATCCCGAGTCCCCCAGAAGCCAGAGTTTTCGCAAGCCCCGCAGAGCCACGCAGGAGGCCCCGGTGAGATGGTCGGGCAGGGAGGGGACTGCGGCCAGCAGCCTTCATTCCACTGGAAGAGGGAGGAACGGGCGCAGCAAAGGAAGCAGGGATGCAACCTATGATTGGACAGTTGGAGAACGTTGCTGGGCCCTGGGTTCTGTCGCTAGTTGTCCATACCTGGCCCCGGGGGTAATTAGGGCAGGGGAATAGTGTCCCAGAATGTGGAGTGTGATGAAAAGAGAGGGGAGGAGTGGTAGCTGATTTGCATCTCACAGGTATGATGGAAGGTGAGTTGTGGGTCAGGTCCTCAGGCCCCTAATGCCAGAGCATCAGGAATACAGAAAACGAAAGTATCACATTTGTCCTCTCCCAGCCTGCCCCCCAGCCCCAATATATAATACTTTCAACAATAAAGAATCTTTAGAAAAGATTCAGAAGACCAAATAAAATAGATGATATAAAAATTAAAAAAAAAAGAATACAGAAAACGAGCAAATTACTAATCAGTTAGCAAGGCCCCAGTAAATGTATTTTCTTTAGCAGTTGCAAGGTGCCTGTCCTCTTGTTAAAAGAGTTTCCAGAAAATCCAGCATTGTTATTGAACACCACCTGCTGTTTGGTTTGCATTTTTTCTTTCTCTGGAAGTTGTGACCCTCAGAGAAAAGCGACATTGAAATGCCACCTGTAGCCCCCATTTTCTCACCAGCTCTCCCAGCATCCTAGAGACACATCAGGCTTCCCCCTGCCCCCTGTGGGTCCCAGGTCCTGGTATGTGTTTTCCTCTGTTTACTTTCCTTTACTGCTCCGATGCCAGCACAGAAGGATCCCTGTGCTGATTCCCATGTCCTTCCAGGAGGCACAGGTGGGATGGGGAGAGGACTCGCCTCACTGCTGAGGCCTGGCCCCTTCCTCCTTCTTCAGAGGCAGCAACAGTGAGTCGCAGCGTGCTTCTCTCATCGCCGCCTTCTCTCCCCATCTCACGCCAGCCCTTCCTCTGTGATCCCCTCTCCCTCCATCTCTTTGGCCTCCTCTTCCACTGCTAAGGACCTTGAATTACCTGGACCCGCCAGACACTCTGGGGAATCCCAGAGTCCTGAATCACATCTCTGAAGTCCTGTGTCTGTCCACGGGTTTGGGGGATCAGGACGTGGACACCCTCGGGCGGTTGGTACTCTGCCTTCCATGCAGTGGGATTCAGTGCTTCGACTTTTGCTGGGTCTGTTGGGAGGGACATCTTTCTCTCTGGGACTCCTGTGCCTCAAGCAGCCTGCAGCGATCTTAGAGCTCGGATGAGAAGTTTGCCAAAGAATGGAGCCCATACTGAGCAAAACAGACCTGAATGCTGAAGGGAGCCAGGCCGTGTCCTGATGACGTCGTAGGGCCACCAACACCCACTCAGAAGTTTCGGTCACCGAGCCACCCAGTCCCCTGCACCATCATGACTCATCTCCTGGTAAGACTGGAAGCGAGGATCCCAGGGGCAAGGCATGAATGGCTCCCTTGCTGCTCCGCATGGGGGCAGCTGTGGCCTGAGAACACCCGGACGGACACCCACAAGCAGTGTTTCATGGTAACGGATTGGTCCAGTGCGACAACTCCGATCTTGACTCCCACTGGCCTCCTAATCTCCGGCGCCTGCCCACCTCTCAGGCTCTCATCAGCTTTTTCATCCGTGAAATGATGGGGTTGAGTGGACAGGATATTCTTGGCATCTGCATGTTTAATGCTCATTAAACTTCTGCAGCGTGGCCGAGCTGGCCGCATCCGTTCAATGTCCTCACTCAGCTGAGGGAATGGAGGCGGGAGGAGCTTCCTGGAGAAGGACCGTCTGTGCATGGCCCAGCGAGAAGCAAGGCCAGGCCACTCAGCCCTCTCCGCCCCATCCCTCTCGTTCTTCCACCTGGTGAAGTACGTGTACTCACAGGCATTTCCTCCAAAAGTCTGTGGAGTGCAATGTCATTCACCGAATGCACACAGATAGCTGAGCCTCAGCCTGAGAACTGACATAACATTTGCATGCCTTCTTTTGTTAAGTGTATTTTCGTAAAATAGAATTATTCCATCATGCCAGTTTCCTCCGTTTCACTTCCAACAGTCATTTTAGTACCAAAGAATTAGATGGTCCTGGAATCTTCTTCTCAGCCATTTCAGATAACAGGAGACAACACTAACTTCTGCATCGCAGTGTAGATCCTGGCGGATGTGGGCGCGGCTGAGTCCCTGCCCTGCTTATTCCTGGAGCAGCCTGGTGGACCCGTAAAAGGAACGCGCCAGCCACCCCAAACTAGTGGTTTAAAATGACAACGACATTCCTTTTCCTTAGGAATCTGCTGCTTGGGCGGAGCTCGGGGGTCAGCTAGTTCCTGTGGACTGGACATAGCCATGGCGGCTCCGACGCGGAGGCTAGTGCCATCCGAAGGCTCGCTTGCCCGTCTGTCCCTTGGTCTGCGCTGCCATCCACCTGGGCCTGTCGCTGGGGCTGCTGGCCAGACACCGCAGCCACTCTGTGTGGCTTGCTCTTCCTCACGCGGTGGGCTGGGCTTCAGAACCGAGTGTCCCTGTCCCATTTTATCTGAGGAGAGCACATAGGCCGCCCCGGGGTCAAGGGGGTGGAATAAACTGCCCCTTCTGTGCAGCCGTGGAAGGGCACAGGGACTGGAGTGCTCCCTGTGCAGACTGGCACCGCTGCAGGGGCAGAACCCCGGGTGGTGCCCGCAGCAGGAGGCCCTGCTGGGCTCAGTGTTTTGCTTATGTGTTTGGGTTTTTGTTTGTTTTTTTCATCACCAGATAAGAAATGAGAGGCAGGGTGGTGTGGGCTGGTCCCTCCTCAAGCCTTAGGGTAGCTGCTCTTCGCCTAAGGGCCTGTTTGATACTTTTGGCCTTTAAGAGATTCAAGGAGGATGGATTGGAAGGCTGGTGAGTCCTTGACCCGAGAATTGGTGTGATTAGCATTTGCCTCCAGTGCCCTGCAGTTCCTCACCCGCCTCCTTCCGCACCAGCCTACAGGAAGCCATCTCCTCTGCCACCGGACGCAGCACCAGCCTGTGCGGGTGCCGCGGGCACAACCTGCGAGAGGCACCCCAGCTCACTTAGGAAGTCCCGGTCCCATGAAGGTCCACGTGCAAACCCTAAGCTGGAACACAGCTCCTGCTGAGGTAGAGCTGTATGGAGACATGGACGAGGACTAGCAAGTGCAGGAGCCTCTCAGAGAAGTATGTGTAGTACAAAACCCCCTGAAGCTTTTGGAACTGGCAGCATTGTGTCCACATTATAAAACGCTTTCTTCAGGTGAACTAAAAACAGTTACTGCAGAGAGCATAATTACTCTCCTGGAAGATGAAGAGGAGCAAATTTCTCATGTCACAGAGCAAAGAAACATACGGATAAGATTTTATGCATCCGGACTGGCAGAACTGGAAGAAGTGGATGAATACCAGTGGATGTATCGTCAGCTCCAGGAGCCACAAGGCGATCACTGATCAATATCTAGACCAAGCACTATCTAGACCAAGCAATATCTAGACCATGGCAGTGGGCCTCATGCCTCATTTATTTAGATCTAAACTATTGGGACAAAACGATTATGATCAGAGCTCCCACATCAAGCCCAGTTACCGTTTATTTGCAAGGCCTTAGAGTTTATACTCCTGTAACTTACACATTTATTATTCATGCAACTTACTACTTATTAAGGGCATGGAGCCCTCAGGGTTTGTCATTCATATAACGTAGCTGGGGAGATAATTGGCAGAGCGGTGAATTGATAGAGATCTCCAAACTCTGGAAAGTAGGAGGATAGGACACAGGAGTAAGCAGCGCATCGCGGGATGAGTACGTAGGTTAGCCTGAAGAGATGAGGTGTTTTTTATACCAGGAATCTCTGGAGTATGACTAAGTGATGATTATTACAACAGAATAGACAAACTGTAAGGAAAAAGCCTAATTAATAATAGCCATCAAATTCAGGAGAGGGCGATGGAAAAAGGTCCCTGGAAAAATGAACATCAGGGAAGAGGAGTGAGGAAGGACATCATTTTGCTCCACTGATTTGTTAATAGGAACGAATAGGTTCAGTTATGACTTTAGGGGCGGTCGTTTCTCTATGAACAATTTAGGGCTCTCCTCTCCTGGGAAATTGCAGGTGGACATCTCATGGCTGACCTGAATAGTGTCGACCCCAGGCAAGTGTGGTTTGGATTACTTTTGCTCGTGGAAGTTTTCCCCCATAAACCTTGACCTCAGCAGCAGCATCGACAGCGTTGCCCCCGCACCCGCAGCAGCAGCTGAGACCACGTCTGCAGCCCCATTCGAGGCTGGGTATCTCTACCTGGGAGCCTTTCCAGTGGGGCTCGGAGATCGAGAAAGATAGTGGGCTACAGGCAGTGGGAGAGCTACCTGGCATGTGCGTTGTTAGCCACTGGGAAACAGGGTAGGTAACAATTAAAAGGAGGAGCTAGCGGACTGAGCAGGTGCCTAAGGGACTATGGGGTTGGGGAGGGCACCAGAGAAGTCAGCACTGACTCAGGGTTTCATCCCTTCTCGAAGGGAGTCAGGATGTTTTTGGCAAAATAATATGTATTGGTCCCTCTGAGCCCTGCCCTGCCAGGAATGCCAAGGAGGGGGAGGGAGAATAAAGAATAAACCCATGTTCCTGGCCCTGGCCCTCTCGCCATAGGGAATTATCTTCCAAGCCCTGACCACTGGGCCTGGGGTCTCCCCAAGGAGAAGCCTGCAGTCCTGCAGCACTGTGCACCAGGACTTTGTCCTGCTCCTTGTCACAGACGCGCCTCATGGAGACCTGTACTTAAGCCGCTTCCTGCTGGACAAGATCACAGGGTTATTTTTAAAACTGTGCCCAGAACCATGGACCAAAAAAAGACCTTGGCAAGTCATTGAGTCCATCCTTACAGTTTGGGGAGAATCGCTCCCCCACTTCACCCCAGGGAACCTTCCTTCAGTGACAACGACCAGAAAAAACATGCACATGCGGGCCAGGACCCGTGCTGCTGAAGGTCAGCCCCCATCCCAGGAAACCTTGTGGTGCCTACATGTCAGGGATCCAGAGCAGCCAGCTGGTCTCTGACACGAGGCTCCAAACTGCGAGCAGGTCATGGGCAGGCAGCTCTGTTTATGCTCTTCTGTGGCTCCAAGACCGTCCTGCTCCACCCTTAAAATCACAGCTCCCAAAGCCCTCGGAACTCACAGTGAAGAGGGGGTTGTGTGCTAGGGCCGCCACAGCCAAGTACCCAGACTGGGGGCTGAATGACAGAGCTTTGTTTTTTCCCATTTCAGAGACGAGAGACTGAGATCAGGGTGTTGCGAGGCTGAGTCCTCCACAGGCTCCTGTCTTCAGCCTGTGGAAGGGCCCTCTCCCTGCGTCTGCCCAGAGCTTCCCCTGGGATGCCTTTGCCCCATCTCATCAGGGCACTAGTCCCCTGGCCTGGGTCTGCATCAACTTTATTTTAGCTTTATCACCTCTGTGAAGACCCTGTCTCTAAAAAGGCACATTCTGGGGTCCTGGGTTAGCACTAGAACGTATGTATTTGGGGGAACACGGTTTAGACCACAGAGGTCAAATAAACACCAAGACCACTCTGTCTGCACCCCAAACCACTTCTAAAATCATGTGGAAAGCCGCATTTTTCTCAGCCCTGGTCCATGTATGAGAACTTTTGAGAGATTAAAAAAAAAGATACTTTTAAAATAATACATTTATATGCACAAGAATATATTATGTAATAATTTATATTAATAACTTGATTATACCATCCTAATATATAAAAATCCAGGGTTCATATCGACCGACCGAAATCTTGATGAAACACCGGAAGTCAGTCCTGCAGCCAGTGTGGGTGCGGTGACCCAGCACTGAGTGCCGCGGGGGCTGCAGATCAGGCCCGGAGACAGAGGCAGGGTCTGATCCGCAGACTCCGTGGCAGCTGTTGATCAGCTATTGCCTCTTTCTTTCTCTCCCGGTGTCACCAGCAGCCATGCCTCTGTTTCTTTCCAGGCCTCTGCAGGGGCTGCTGATCAGCCCTGCCTCTCTGATCAGGTCTGGAGACACTGACTGGCATAGAAACTGACCAGTCAGAACCAAATCTGGGTGAACTGTGAGGAGCCAATGGCTGCCTAGGAGGTGGAGTTTTTGATGCTGACTGGCATAAAAACCGACCAATCAGAACCAAATTGACTGGCAGGGGTAGGCAGTGTGGGAGAGGTCAGGCTGGCAAGGGAGGGCAGTTGGGGACAAGCAGGCTGGCAGGGGAGAGTATTTAGGGGTGAGATCAGGCCAGCATGGGAGGGCCCTTGGGGGCTAGATCAGGGTTGTTTTTAAAACTGTGCTCAGAACCATGGACCAAAAAAAGACCTTGGCAAGTCATTGAGTCCATCCTTACAGTTCCCGGAGAATCGCTCCCCCACTTCACCCCAGGGAACCCTTCCCTTCAGTGACAATGACCAGGAAAAACATGCACAGGCGGGCCTGGACCTGTGCTCGTGGTTTGGAGCCTCCTGTCAGAGACCGGCTGGCTGCTCTGGATCCCTGACATGTAGGCACCACAAGGTTTCCTGAGATGGGGCCTGACACTCAGGGGACAGAGGAGGGCATTTAGGGGGCGAGATTAGGCCGGCAGGGAAGGGCAGTTAGGGGTGATTAGGCAGGCAAAGGCAGCTGGGGGCAAGATCAGGCTGGCAGTGAGAGCAGTTGGGGGCGATATCAGGCTGGTAGGGGAGGGCAGTTAGGGGCGATTAGGCAGGCAGGCAGATGAGTGGTTAGGAGTCAGCAGTCCCGATTGCGGTCTTGGAAAACGACCAACCAGAACCAAATCTGGGTGAACTGTGAGGAGCCAATGGGGCAGTTGGACATCCCCCAAGGGGTCCCTGATTGGAAAGGGTGCAGACTGGGCTGAGGGAAACCCCCCCCCCCCAGTGCACAAATTTTATGCACCAGGCCACTGGTCCTATGTAATAAAACCCTAATATGCAAATCGATTGAACAGTGGAATGATTGGTGGAACAACTGGTCAGTGTGCTCACATAGAGGGGAGTGCCTCTAAGCCAGAAGCCGGGCTCATGGTTGGCAAGCGCAGTGGCGGTGGCAGGAGTATCTCCTGCCTCCAGCAGCGCTAAGAGGCAGTGAGCTGCGCAGTAGGGGCAGTGAGCAAGCAGGCGGTAAGGAGCTAAGGGTCCCAGACTATCAGAGGGTGCAGGCTGGCCTGAGGGACTCCCCCCTCAGTGCACAAATTTCGTGCACTGGGCCTCTAGTTAATATATAACGTGATTTACTATGCATATATATGTAGTATTACAGCAAAGAATTGATAGGCTTTGTATTAGAGATTTCAAAATAATGCCTGGGTATATTGGAACCAGCAGGAAAATGTCCCATTCTGGGACTTGGAACATCTGAAGAGAATATGAAATAATGCAGTACTTTCAAAATTCCCTTAGCGATATTACAATATGTTATTTATAACTTGGTGTGTTCATAAATTTATCACATGTGGCATAAAAATATTTCGGTTTATGTTATTTTATAATGCATTTTATTTTATTTTATTTTTAAAGTCTATTTTTAGAGCATATTTAGCTTCACAACAGCATTGAGAGGAAGGTGGAGAGATTTCCCATATGCCCTCTGTCTCCCCACATGACATCCTCTTGTTGGTAGCACATGTGTCCTTGCCGCAGATGAACCCGTGCTCACACAGCATAATCACCCCAAGTCCCTCATGTACCTTAGCGTGCACTCCTGGTCATGCCCATTCTGTGGGCATGGACAAATGTATATATATATGCATATATCCATCATTATAATATCATACAGCATATTTTCACTGCCTTAAATTTTTCTACATTTCTATAATGTAGTAAAATACATGCAACATAAATTTACAATTGTAACCATTTGTAACTATGCAGTTCAAGGGCGTTAAGTACATTCACACTTCTGTGCTACCATCACCACCTTCTGTATGTAGACTCATCCACTCATCTTATAAAACTGAACTCTGTACCTATGAAACAATATCTCCTATTTCCCCCTTCCTCCCAGTCCCTCATAACCCATATTTACAATACACAGACGGTCTGTTGTAGAAGAATGAGAAAATTCAGCACATCAAAGGAAGGGCAGAGGAGTGGCTAGGACACTTTGACATGTACCAGACATATTTTTGCCCCTGCCCATTCATAGGTATAACCTTTTTACTGTGCACACTGGTTTGTAGTTTGCCCCTTTTTGCTTCATATATCTTCAGTACCTTTGCATATGAAATATGTCATCATTTTTAATACTCACATGAAAGTCCATTCATTTAAACAGTCCCCTTTGGATCCTGGGAGAAATCTTTGGGTTTTCCCCAATATATTCATACAGTTGAGGGCAGTACACAAAAAGTCAAGTACAAACACCGACCTTTGTGAAACAATGCTCTGATGGACCTTTCTCAGAGTTTAATCTCTGTCTACATCCTCAGTTATTTCTGCAGGCTGAGTCCTCCATTTAAGGTACTTTGAGAAAGGTATTCTGTATTTTTAGGCTTTTAAAACATTGACAAATTGCCTTCAAGAATGATTGTACCATTTAATGCTTCCATCAGCGGTGGATAAGCACACTTACTTTCCATCTCCAGCAACCTTGGCTATTGTCTCTCAAAAGAATCACAATAATAGGTGGGTAGCCTGGCCAGGCTGGCTCAGTGGTTGAACATCCACCTATGAACCAGGTTACAGTTCAGTTCCCAGTCAGGGCACATGCCCAGGTTGTGGGCTTGATCCCCAGTGGGAGTCGTGCAGGAGACAGCCAATCTCTCATCACTGATGTTTCTATCTCTCCCTCTCCCTTCCTTTCTCTCTGAAATCAATAAAAATATATTTCGAAAAAAGGAATAGGTGGGTGTGGTTTTTAAAAATCACGTTGTAGGGAAGGGCTTATAATGGATAGCTATCAGCCTTCTTACCCTAATCTAACCCCCCATCCCCTACCCCTCCCTCCTTTTCTCGCCCCCTCCCACTCCACCCTCTCTGGAAATGATTTTCTGTTCTCTTTCTTTCCCTGCCCCTTGTCCCTTCTATTAGAATTTACTTCCAGAAGTCTTTCCTATGTTCTTATTGTTCTTTTTTCATAACATCTAATTTGTGTTTTAAGGCATATTTTTCTTCTTGAAGTCTCAGAAGAAACTAGTTAATAATGTGTTTTGCTTCTTAATGTAAGCTTTGTCTGTACCTTCAAGCACTCAGGTCTGCTAGTGTTGCTTTGAAAATACAGATTTGTCCAAACATTAGAGTAACGTTGCTGCTGTTTCTCCTCATTTTTCTCATATCCCTTAATTCCCAAGAGATAATTTTCTTCTTGTTAACCAAATTCTCTTATTTTAATAGCCTTTTGTTGCTGGGTTGCTCTGCCATTGGGGACCTTCTCTCATGCTTCTGTCTGGGAAATCCTGCCCAGTCCTCAGTAGCTGCTGGAGCCACCTCGTAGAACGCCTTTCTCGTGCCTCTCCGGGTGCCCGCCGGGTATATCCCTGCACAGCTTCATTTCTTCTGAAGACTTCAGGGAAGACTTAAAATTGCTCTAGTGAGTTTCAGATGGAAGGACTAGAGGGTATCTCAGGAATATCAAGCAACTGTCCGTTTACTCAGGATGAAATTAGTAGTAGGATGAGCTCTGCTCCCCGTGTATTAAACTAGCTATAATAATAGAACATCCACTCAGAATGGCTTTGGAAAGAGTTTATTTGTCTCAAAAATAAGTCCAGTCATATGTTGTTGCTGGAGTTGGATCAATGACTCACTAATGTCAGGTCCAACATCTCTGCAGTTCTCTTGGCCAGTCCTTCATGGTTGCAACATGGCTGCTGCCACACCGGCCATCATTATCTGCATTCAAAACAGGAAGATGAGAAGGAGCTTGAGAGCTGTGTTCTATTCATTTTTACCAGATGCCCCGGTAGAACCCTCAGCTCTTGTCTTGGGGCCTAGACCGCTGGGAGTAGAAGGATGGGGACTATTGGGAGGACCTTGAAGGGATGTTTGTTGACTCAGAGGGATTTTCTGGAGCAGGGGTTTCGGACTGTATTCTTTCCACAGTGTTTCTTAGCCCGCATCAGAATCCCCTGCAGGGCTACATGGAGCAGATTGCTGATCCTCACCCCCTCAGCCGCCTGCTCAGATGAGCTCTGAGCTGATGCTGATGCTCTAGGCCCAGGGACTACCCTTTGGTACCACAAAGGTGATGACAATTTACAGCAGCGGTCACCAACCTTTCAGACCTCACGGACCACCAGTGGTCTGAGGACCACTGGTTGACGACCGCTGATTTACAGTAACCTGATTTTCTCATTTAAAAAAAGGGAGGCTCTGGCTGGTTTGCTTCAGTGGATAGAGCGTTGGCCTGTAGACTGAAGGGTCCCAGGTTCGATTCCAGTCAAGGGCACATGCCCAGGTTGTGGGCTTGGTTCCCAGTGGGAGGTGTGCAGGAGGCAGCTGATGGGTGATTCTCTCTCAACATTGATGATTCTGTCTCTCTATTCTTCTCCCTTCCTCTCTAAAATCAATACACACACACACACACACACACACACACATATTTTTGTATTTGTGATGCTCTGTCTGTACCTACAACACAAAGCCTTATTGACCTGGGTGGGTCGCCCCTTTGAGGGCCAGCCGATTCCTAGAGAGAGCAAACACCTTGCTTGCAAGCCCACCTTTGGTGTACAAGCCAGTCAATCAGGAGTCCATACCGGCACCCACCTCCTATCAGGCCCCTGCAGCCAGATACTATCCCCTGCCCTAAATCACCACAGGATCAGGTACTGGGAAATGGGGCATCATCCTTAGAGCCCAGAGCACACCGTAAGTATTCAGACTGTCCATCCTAAACCTTCCCAGTTTGCTTACCTTGCTCACCCATCCCTTCTGTGAAAGTCACCACAAAGGCTATTGCCACTTTTCCTCTACTCACTCTGCCCCTGATAGCCTGGCCCCAGTGCTTCCCGCTGAGACCCTGCAGGGTATGGTGCCTCCTGATGGGAATCTGTGAATCTGGGAGTGTTCATATGTTCATGTCTGCATGTCTGTCTGTCACTTGCATGTCTGCATGCCTCCCTGTTATCGGGTCGGGGAAGGGGAGAGCTCCCTGTTCCCCCTGGTTGCTGGTGGGAGTGATCTTCTGGTGATTTCCTGAGAAAAGGACTTTCTGAGCCTCGCACGGGAGGATGAGATGCTGTAGAAAGCTTTATTTCTTTGGAATTAAACCCCTAGTTTCCAAGCTCCCATGTCCCCTTGTCCCGCCGAGGAAGCAGTACAGCTGTGGCTTCAGCAGAGCTGGAATCAGAGCCAGCGTCCAGAGTGTTCGCTGCATGTTGGAGCAGTGTCCAGTTCAGCATCAGGCTAGCTTAGCTCGTGTTCCCATCTGCAGTCTGTCAGTCCACTGTGTGTGGGGTCCGCAGGGCCACATGGCCATATAGGGAACACGGGCAGAAGGAACATGACATCCGAGAGAGCCAGAAGTTCAGAGAAAAGCAAACTCCTTTGTCTGCAGGATTATGTTTCCCCATAAGAAAGCTATGTATCTACAACACAAATGCAGAGTCACAACATTACCAGTTACGCTGAAGTTGCCTGTATGTCCCTCCCCCTTCCTGTCCCAGAGATAATCACTGCTTGAAATGTTGTGTTTATAATGCTTTCTTTTTATTTAACTACATGTGTATTTTCCCCATGCTCTTCAGGGGTGTTTGGTTTTGAGCTTTCTGAAAATGGTGTAATTTAAGTAGACTTTTTTGTTTGTCACACCCATTCAACATTGCACTTCTAAGATTTACCCATGTTGTTTTGGGTACATTTTATTTCATTATTTTTATTATTGAGAGATAGTCATTATGTGAAATATTCCAGTGGTGTTTCTTTTTTTATATACTCTTCTTTTTGGTCTTTTTTGTTTTGTTTTGTTTACAGAAGAATAAAAAAAAAGCTGTTATGACTGTTTTGTAAGTGTCTCTGGCAAATGTTGTGCTGCAGTTTCTCAGCCTTTTTGAATGCAGGTCCCAACCCGTTCGTGCTAGTGAAATTAACTTAGTGGATATAGTAGAAAATATTAGTGCGCCTCAAACAGAGTAAGCATAGTTCCGTTAAAATATATTTCACTCGAGCACTGAGTTTCAGTGTCAAATGAGCAAGATAACGACCATTGTTCTCTGTGGAGATTCCCATGGCTCCGTAGCTTCACGGTTTGGAATGGTTAGATCTGTGGTTTTGCAAAACTGGCAGGTTTAGAATGGTATGTCTTTGTAGTTTTAATTTATATTTTTCTGCTTACTAAAGAGGTTGACCATTTTTTATATATTTGCTCATTAGAATTTCCTCATTTAAGAAGTGCTAGTCTTTAGCCCATGTTTCTGTACAGTGGATGTTCTGTTGTTGACTTACAGGCATTCTTGGTAGAGTCTGAATGTTAATCCTGTGGCAGTAGCATTTTCTTACATGTCTTTTTCCACTTCCTGATTTTCTTTTCACTTTTTTTTCCCCAACCATCACATCAGAAGTTGTAAATTTTCATGTAAATATATTTATTATTCTTTTCTTTTATGGTTAATCTTAATGTTTTATTTTCAAAAGTCTGATTCTTTGATTAGAAATATAAGTTTTAATGTCTTGCCTTTTATATTTAAGTGTTCAATTCATTGGGACTTGGAGTTTATGCATAATTTTGGTAGAAACTCTTTTTTTCCTTTTCCTCGTGGGTAAACAATGACCCAGCACTCCTTATTGAATAACTCATTTTCTCTTCCCAGCTCTTTCTCAATCTGGGGTAACGTTCGACTGTCTATCATTAAATAGGAGTTTCTTGACCCAATTCAATTGGGTTGAGGGGGGTTTCACACAATAACAAACAATTCCTAGGTACCAGCAGCAAATTCAGGAGTTTAACTCAGGTCTGACAGCATCTATCCAGAGATAGCATCAAATTCCACATGTTCAAGGTTCAGTCCTACAAGGCTCCCCCAGCCTGGCCAAAGCCAGCCCTAAGCCCAGACTGCTCCGTGCTTCCCATGTGGATGGGAGGTTCCTCCACCTGCTCCATGGACTTCAGACTCATCACAACCAGGTGTCCCCTGCACTTCTGACAAGCTGGCTGTAAATCTGAGGTTCTCATGACTTCCTCCTTCGGTTCAATTAATTTTCTCTAACAGCTCACAGAACTCAGAGAAGGAGTTTACTTATGATGTCTCTGGTTTATTCTAAAGGCTTTAACTCGGGAGCAGCCCGATGGAAGAGATGCATGGGACAAGGTGCGGGCAGGGCGTGGAATGTCCAGGTCCTCTCCAGGCTCCACTGTGCAACACTTCCACATGCTCACCAGCCCAAGGTCCTCTGAGCCCAGGCCTTCTGGGTTTTTATGAAGGCTTCATTACATAGGCGTGATTGACTCAATCATTGGCCATTGACTATTGATTCAACCTCTAGCCCCTCCCCCTTCCTGAGAGGTCAGGGGCTGAGTCTGAAAGTTTCATGCCTCTAATCACGTGGTTGGTTCTCCTGACAACCAGATCTCATCCTTAGAGGCATCCAGTAGCCATCTAACAAAAGACATCTTTATATCCCTTAATGCTTAGTATATTCCAAGGATTTTAGGAGCTTTGAGCCATGAATTGGGAAGGAAAACCAAACATGTATGAGAAATTTATTTTGGTCATCTAATGTCCAAATATATTTCTTATAAATCATTGTGAGGAAAGAACATTTTTTTCTTCTGCCTTTCTAGGTTCTTCCAGCCTGTCTTATTATTAAATGAACCCTAAGCAGATTAACAAGAGAAAATAATCATATTCAATTACATATGCACATATGGAAGTGTCACACATGAGAATCAGAGATGACATGTACATGACAGGTTCAGAGACAGAAAGTTAAATGAGGAATTTATAACATCCTCAGCCAAGGATGAGGTAAGGTGTCTGAGACTCCAGAGAAGAGGAAGGTCATTCTTAGATCAATGAGAAGAGATGTTTAATAACTACGTTGTTTGCCTTATAAGTAGGTCATAAAAAGTTATTTCTGGTGATAACTCTTATTATGGCCAAGGCCCCAAATTTCAATTCTTTAAGGGAGAAGTAAAAGTTTCTCTGGAGCCCATAGGGTCTCAATTATCTTCAGCTCAAAATAATCACATGTCAACGTACCAATATTGAGGTGGCCTGTTCTGAACCCCTTCATCATAGTATTGCAATCATGTTGCCAGTGGAAGTTGGGTCTTTGTGGTATTACCAGAAAAAGCATTTTCCAGGACCCACAATGGGGAATGAGATCTGGAAAATCAGGGCCAGAAGTAGGACCACTGTCCAGCGATCCTGTATCATATTAAAGCTTCCTTCAGTCCAGCACGCAGCTAGCTTAGCTTGTGTGTCTGGCTGCAATTCATTGCTTTGCTGCAATATTCAGACCCCACCTGGAGCCTGTGTTTGAGTCCAGGGACCATTGGCCAGGCAGCTGCTAAGGCAACATGGCCATGTAGAGAGAACTCGCGAGCGAATAAGACAAAAAAGAGAAAGAGGGAGTGGGAGAGGGATAGGGAGAGGGAGAGGAGAGGTAGAGGAAGGGAGGGAGGGAGAGAGAGAGAGAGACAGACAGTACTCTTTATTCTTCTTCCTCAAGGTTGGGAAGAACCAGGAGCTTTTTCTGAGTTTATTTACTTGGGTCCTCTCTTTGTTTCTTGATCAGTCTGACTAATGGTTTATGAGTTTTGTTTATCCTTTCAAAGAACCAGCTCTTGGTTTCATTGATGTGTATGTGTGTTTAGCCTTTATGTCATTTATTTCTGCTCTCACTTTTATTATTTCCTTCCTGCTACTTACTCTAGGCTTTTCTTGTTGTTCTCTTTCTAGTTCTTTAAGTTGTAGGGTTAAGTAGTTTTTATTGTTTATTTTTTTTTTGGTTTGATTTTTGAGGTAGGCCTGTAGTGCTATGAACTTTCCTCTCAGGACTACTTTTGCTGTGTCCCAGAGATTTTTGGATTTTTGTGTGGTCATTTTCATTTCTACAAAGTTTTTGATTTCTTTCTTGATCTTGTTAGTAACCCTTTCATTGTTTAATAACATGCTATTTAGTCTCCATCTTTTTGAATATTTTTAGGTGTTTTTACTGTAGTTGATTTCTAATTTCATTCCACTGTGATCTGAGAAGATGCTTGATACGATTTCAATCTTCTTGAACTTGTAGAGAATTGTTTTGTGTCCTCACACACGGTCTGGGCCCCTTCTGGGGTGACTGAGCAGCCTGGGTGAGGAGCTGAGGGGCATTTTCAGGCTGCCCACAGTCCCTTCAGGTTTGAGTCCCTACTGGGGTACCTGGCCAGCCTGGGTGAGGGGCTGATGGCTGTTTGCAGGCTGGCCAAGCCGCCCAGTGGGATCCCTCACCCCATTAGGGTGTGGCCAACTTGGGTGCAGGCCTGAGGGCTGTTTTCAGGCTGCTCACAGCTCCCATTGACTCAACGTCCCAACAAGGCTGACTGGAATCTGGTTTCTGGGGTTTATTTATCTTCTATAGTTGAAACTTTGTTGCCTTGAACGGAGGACTAGACAGGCAATGAAGCCTCCTGTTTGCTTCAGCTCCATGGCTTCTATAATTAAAACTTTATTGCCTTGAGCAGAGGCCCAGCCGGCCTAGGCAGGCAGTTTTCTCCATGGCTGGTGCAATGGAAACCTCCTGTTTGCTCCAGCTCCGTGGCTGCCGGCCGCCATCTTGGCTGATTTAATTTGCATACAACCGCTCTAATTGGCTGGTGGGTGTGGCTTGGCTGTTGGGCATGGCTTGGGTGTAACAGAGTGATGGTCAATTTGCATATTACTCTTATGAGATTAGATGCCAAGTGTCTTTTCTGTGTTAAATGGTCTTTTAAAATTAGATTTTCTGAGTATATGCTGGTTGTATCGATTTTGTTATATTGATCATATATCCAGCTATTTTTCTGAACTTTCATTGTTTTGTTTTTGTTTTAAATATATTTTTATTTATTTCAGAGAGGAAAGGAGAGAGATATATATCAATGATTAGAGAGAGTCATCATAGGGTTGTCTCCTGTATGCTCCACCATGGTAATCGAGCCAGCATCCCAGGCATATGCCCTGACCAGGAATTGAACTTGAGAGCCTTCAGTCCACAGGCCAAAACTCTATCCACTGAGCAATACCGGCCAGGGCAAGTTTAATTATTTTTAATAATTTATAGATTATGTCAGTTTTGGTTCTTCCTTTTTGGTTTTTACATCTTTTATTGCAGATGCTTAACAGTCTGGATAGACAGTGATAGTAGGCATCGTTGTCTTATTCTTAATTATAAAGGGGTTATTGTTAATATGTTTCTGTTATGAATAGCTTTTATAGGTATTTTT
>PVJC01027585.1:0-23180 GCA_004026665.1 Murina feae
TGTTGTTTAAATCTTGAGTGCATGCATGTATTCAATCACTTGTTTTTCAAATGCTTTTTATTCTAATTTATTTATTTTTGCCTAACTATTTTTTACTGAGAAAACTGTTTTAAAAATCTCACTTTTGTGCTACCCATTAAATTTTAATATACATATATTTGATTAACATCCTGTAAATATATTTAACATCTTTACCACCCTCTCAAACAATATAGAACCTTAATTTGCTTTATATTAAATACATCCTTTCTGTCTGTCTTTTGTTTCTCCACATATTACTATTATTATCTTGGTTCTATTTTATCAATGCTTTCTTGTCCACTTGGTGATATTGATTACATTTACTTTTGCTCTATCAAAGTGTTTTGTGAGTATTTGGTAGCAAGAATTTAAAGTTAACAAATTTCAAAAACAATGAATATCTTTTCTCAAGCAACTTTGAGAAACTATATATCTTCAATTCAAACTACTTGAGTAAAGTAAGAAGAAATTTTTATTTCTTAAAAATAATTCAGCTTCAAATAGGTTCTCTGAAGTAAAAATTTATTTGCCATCATTTTAATTTCTTTTGTAACAGTAATAATGTAAATTTCACACTTTCTCCCATTGTTTATTATAAAATCATTTCTCAATCATAACTTCTGTTAATAGTTCCTTGCATGCCCTCACAGAAGTCTTCTTCAAATAGCCAATTATAATATGTAGTCAATACATAGTTAGATTTACCCATATAAGTACCACCTTCTTAATCATCATTCATAATTTCATCTGAGTCCTTCCTTCTTGGTTGAATTTTCTTTCCCTAGAGTAAGTCCTTTAACAATTTTTTCAGTGACGGCCCATGAATGGTCAACTATTGCTCTTCTTTGTCTGAAAAGTTCTTTATTTTATCCTCAGTCCTAAAATATCAATTAGATACATAGAATTATAGATTGCAGTTATATTCTCTGAAAACTTGGATTGTAGTTTTTATTGTTGTTGAAAAGTCTGCTTCAGTTATTGCAATAGCTTCTTAACTGGTTTCCCTCCCTGTAGACTAGTCCAAGCTATGATGCATATTCTGTGCTACCAAAATAATCTCTCTAAAATACAAGACTGATTATGTCCCATCTCTGTTTGAAACCCTTTGTGTGGCTTTTCTCATTTCTCAGAAATCCTGAGCTAGAATTTCCTTTGGGCTACGGAGCAGACTGCTCTGGTTAAATCTGCAATACATCTTTGAGTTCTTAGGTAGACTGGTTCAGGTTTGTTTTTCTCCTGGAGCTCTGAAATGTTAGTATGTTCTAGGATAGTGCTGATGTTGTCCATCTGTGGTCCCAGAGCAGCCCAGAGCATGTCTACATGGGGTCTCACTCTATAATTTGGTCTTTAAAGATGCCACTCAGGCTACCCTCCTCTTCTCCACCCCAGAAGTTGTGAGATAGCTAGAGGACAAGAATGCTGCCTTTGGCCTATCACCATTTGACACTGATTTTAGCTAAGAATGGGGCAAAGAAGGCTCCCCTGGGCAAAGCTTGCAATGAGACTATAGGGAAGAGGGAGCTCAGGGTTCCTCTAGCCTGCCTCCCAGGATCAGGAGTGGCCGGAGTTTAGGAAATGCTGAAGGAAACATTTTAGAGTAGAAGGAGCTTAGACTTGAGCAATGTGTAGACTAAGGTTTGAAACTACCAGGATTACCTTTCACTGTGGACCCAGGGTGAATTGTGTCAACCCTGCACTTCTGTTTCTTCGTGTTGGAGGTGAGAGGAATGATGCCCCATGCAGGTTCCAAAGGCATCAGATGAGGGGGGGGGGCAGAGGGAGGGGGGCAGTTAATGACATTCATTTGGCCCTGCGAATACATATATTTGTTTGTACCTGATCCTGAACCAAACACTGGTCTTGAAGATGAGACAGGCTCTGAACTCATGGAGTTTACAGTGTAGCAGAGAAGACAGGAAGTTACACATATACTAACAAAAAAAAATGAGAGAGTACTATGATAGAAGAAAACTGGAGAGCACTGAGAACATATGCCAGGAAGTCCAACTGCTCTCAGGAGCCAAAGGAAGCCTCAATGATGAGGTGATATTTATCTCTCTTTTTTTTTCTGTCTTCTCTTTTCTCAGAGTAAGAGAAAATGGAGAAGGGAGGAAGGGAGGCAGAAAGGAAGAAGAGAAAGAGGGAGGGGTTGATGGGATACAGAGACAAGGAGGATGGGAGGGAGGAGAAGACAGGGAGAGGGAGAGAAGAACAGTTACAGAGGGAAGGAAGGAGAGAGGGGGAGACAGGAAGAGGGAAAGAAGGGAGGAGAAAGAGATAGGGAAGAAGAGAAGGAGAGAGGAAGAGATAGAACTATTGGCCCTCAGCGAGAAGGTGATATTTAAGATAAAGGCTTGAGATTGAAGAACAAAAAGAGATGATTTAGTCATGGCCTCAGCAAATATTCGCATCCTGCAAATATTCACATCCCACAAATATTCGCATCCTGCAAATATTCGGAGCCCCACACCGAGCTCATAGTTTTTAAGAAGGAAGAGTGGGCTGGTTATAACAAAGCTAACACTAACTAGTCATGAGCTCCTGGAAGATGACATCTCTTTTTCACCAAAGCAGGGCAAAATGAAATTTGTAAGGGAGAACCAGCTTTGCTTTGCTACAGCAGAGAGTGGGTTAACATTTACTTGACAAAGACTCATTTCCTTTAGGCTTCTAAAAAGTTTGCAATTCAGGAATATCGATCCCTCTAAAGTAGCCTTTTGGCCTTTAGTAAGCAATAAAAGAAAAGCATAAACAATCTCTTCTCTGCCAAAGATTTTGTTTTATTATCTAAGCACCCAGTGCCTTTGGGAAGGCTCTAGACTAGCCATTCATTTTGCATTCCACCAGCAAGAATAATGAAATACTTGAGAAAAATAAGCAATGGAAAGTGCTTTCCTTTGAGGCATTGGATAACGTTGATTTTTATTTTGTGATTTCTAGCATTAATGATTCTAATTTTCTTGGCTAACTAAATTAGAAAGCACTAGAATATAGTATTTATTTTTTTAAGAAAATAGTTAATGTTAACACACTCTAACAGTTTAAATTACTTATTCTTTTCTAAGCCCCTTGCCTGTGCCACATTCACCCTCAAAGAGAAGTGTGTGCATGTGTGTGTGTGCATATGTGTGTGTGCATGTGCGCATGTGTGTCTCCATTCACTATTTAGTCACGGAGTCAGGCTTTTCTTTTTAAAACAATATCAAAGGATATAAGTAGCTTTCTAACACTTCTAATCACACCCATACTAAATCTTAACCACCTCGTCCACACTGGTTCTACATAGTAATCTAATTATAGAAATTTAAAAAGTATTGATCTGAAGCAATGTCGATATTATTTGAATATTCCTTTCACAAGATGTAGAAACATTTTTATAAACAATGCTAATTGCATGAAGGCCGTTCAATGAAACTAATGGCACTTCCAATGTGATCATAAATTACTTGCCCTAATGTTCTATTGTGACCTAGTTCTCGTCTCTCAACTTGTGAAAATCATAAGATGAGAGGAAAGTCAATAATGCACCAAAAAAAATAAATTAGAGAGGAAAAGAATGAAAAAGATTTATACATCCACTTTTTTGAATCCTATCTTTTCCCCACACAAGAGTAAATAATGAATATTAAAGTAAGCTAATTCAGCAAAATTACTGTCTAGGAGTCAAAAACACATGCTCTATGATGAATGGATATGTTTAAGGTTATTTGCAATGTGATAGAAACAGCAATGAGCAGAGAAATGAGAGATAGTTTCTTACTACAATCTTGTCCCTAAAGTGTGTAAATTTGGTCTAGTCACTAATGTCTCTAGTTCTCAGTTTTCTTTACGTTTTATGATGATTATAGCAAGTGTAACTGAATTCCCTAAGTGGAGTTAATTGCTCATCCCAGAGTACCCCCAGTCAACTGTCACTAGATAATCTTTTGTGAACCCTTTCTTGTGAAGAATGATTACATATTCAATAGCACCAGCAAAAGAGTATAGTAAGTGTATTAATCCCTTTGGTACTTAGTCAAGTATATTGATAAGTGGTTATTGAATGAATTTAATATTTATGGACTTATTTTGACCCCAGTGATTACAGTTGATCAAAACCTGAACCCATTTAGAGTGAAAATTAGAACTAAAATAAACATTTGAAAGTGAAAATGATGCAGATATTCCCTTCACACCATTAACTCAAGTATGACAGGTAGATTAAAGCAATAAGTATAAAATATTAAATTTTTAAAGAGGCAAATTATTGCCCTAACTGGTTTGGCTCAGTGGATAGAGTGTCAGCCTGCGGACTCAAGGGTCCCAGGTTTGATTCTGGTCAAGGGCATGTACCTTGGTTGCGGGCACATACCCAGTGGGGAGTGTGCAGAAGGCAGCTGATAGATATTTCTCTCTCATCGATATTTCTAGCTCTCTATCCCTCTCCTTCCTCTCTGTAAAAAATCAATAAAATATATATTTTTTTAAAAAGAAGAAAATTATTTTTAAATTATTTAACTTAAAATTATTAAAAATAAAAACATATATCAATGTTATGATTAAAACATTTTAAATAGAGAAGTTATTAATCTAAACATTTTCTGTCCTCCTGGGCTGCCCGTGTTCTAGACTGAGACAGAGCCTTCTGTTTAACTTCTGTCAACTGTGCCTATTGTTGTTTCCACTTCGCTGACCCCTTCAACTCCAGGTCTGGAATATCTGAGGCAAAAAAAAACAAACAAAAAAGCAAGAAACTCATCACCATGCTATTTCATGAGTTCCCCTATCACCAGCCAGTCTACTTTCTTCTTTCCACCTTTCAGAGTCTTATTTGTTTTATCTATAATATCCAGGGGTTTTAGTTGTCTTTAATGGAAAGAGAAGGGAAAGTTACATCTATTCTATCTTCCCAGAAGTCCCAACAATTAACTATTTAGGAAATTTATCTGCCATTTATTTTTCTGAAATATTTAAGAACCTTTTAGATTTGCCAATCCCTCTAATTGAAGCAAATGTTTCAGTGAGGCAATCAGTAAAGAAATGAAGCATCCATCCAGCATCATCCCATTGGGAGGAAAGAACAAGACCGAAAGAAGATAAACAATAGAAAATGTCTATGAAGAAGCAAATCAAGATGGAGTTAATAGATAAGGGAATATATATCTACTTTTACCATCAAAAGGGCAATCTAGATGAAAAACAAGTCTCCAAGGTAGAGGATGGATATAACAAACAGCAACAGCATCAAGCAAGCATGGAATGTTTCAGATATGAATGCAAATTGTTATTAAGAATTGATATCTGGCAATTTTATTTTAGCAGCTGTATATGGAAGCCATTAAGCCTTAAATTGTTGGAAGGAAAGCAGGGATGAGGGAGGGAAGAAGGAATGCTGCTGCTTTCTGCCATCTGTACTACTGAAAAAAGTTATGCCAATTCATCATCAAGAGGCAGAATGGCTTTCAGGTCAGCACTACCTGATGAGGACAAAAAAGATACTAGTCTATCCAAAAAAAAAAAAAAAACATTATGCCAAGAAAAATGGAAATGATTAGTAACGCAGGCAGAGAAAAAGACAGGCAAGGAGCAAATTCTGAGACTGTCTCCTGGCTGCGCAAGGAAGAAGCCTTACCCCAGGTAGCATGAAACTATTTATCAGGCAGAAAATCCCGTTAATGGAGATGAGTGCATGCGGCTAATGCATGAGATACCTACTCTTGCTAAGAGCGCATGCTCCACTATATTTCTCTGATTGTCATTTGGCTCCCATGTCAATAGATCTACAAGGAGGAGATAAGCTTGGCAGCAGATCTAGTTAATATCCCCTTTGTGTTGAGTTTTGACTGTAAAGAAATAAATTGGTACTTTGGTTTTTAACCATCAGACCCTGGTGAACTTGATAAACGTCAGTTTCCCAATTTAATTACTTATGAGAACACTCACATTCACATTCTCAGTTCAGAAAGCCAAGGACCAGGGGAGGCTAACCTGCCTCTACTCTCCTAGGGGGTCCTGCCTGGTGAGTAGTCAACCTTCCTAGGGGATTTCTCCTGATCTCATTGCTTGCTCCCTTCAAAGTGGAACCTTTGACCTCTACCTTCCTTCAGGTGAGACCTCCAGATTCCTTATCCTTACTTTAGGGTAGACTCCCAGATGCACCATACCTTTAAAGACCATACCCAGATGACCGGCTTAGACTTTTGCCCAGTCTCTGAAACTGAGTCTGAGTTCCAAACTGTCCTATGCAAGTCAACAACTTTAATTCCAGGTGCTGACCCTGCGTCTGTCTTAACACATATGGTTATCTGAACCATCACCATGGTTACCTGGACCATCACCGTGGTTACCTGGACCATCACCATGGTTATCTGGACCATGATTGGCCATGTCTCAAGACACAATACTGACCAGGAAGCAACAAACACAGTTATAACAGTTTGAATACTTTTAACTAATTCCTCAGGCTCCCCCAACATTACAAATCATTATTATTGTAGACTTCGGGTCTGAAGTCCTTGAGAAAAACTGGAAAGCATTTAATACTGTTTCAATATTTAAGTGCATAATGGAACTACATATGCAAGGAATGTTTATTTTATCAATATAATTATGAACACGACCCATAAATAAAGTGCAGCAAGTCATAAATCATAACCTGCCAGTAAGTCTTTCAGGGCACCAAAACATAACTGAAGATAAGAGGATCTTTCTTTTAAACAGAAGTTAACTAATGCAGCTTCACTCCATGAATTCAGCCTCCAAACAGAAAACTGTTTGAGCACATAGAGACACAGGTGGCCTTGTTTAATGAGTAGATAACTTTTTGTATTCAGCAATGGAACCCCATCAAATAATGACTATATGACTAAGGGGCATCCTCAGGTAGGAGGAGTACTACCTCCAAAGTTCGTTACCTCACTTCCTTCTTCCCACTTGTAAGGGAAAGGCCATCCACTCTGACCTGTCCAAAATCCATCCCAATCTGGCTCAAGTACTTAGCAACGGCAAAGGGTAAAGAAGCCTGTAATAACGAGGGTACACAAAGGGCTGGGTTCAGTCATTCATTCATCCATTGAAACCCTTCATCCTGACTATTTCCAAATAGGTTCTAAGAATACTTAGGCAGAGAAAAAGACAGGCAAGGAGCAAATTCTGACACTGTTATAACCGTGGCAATAATACGTATACACAGATTATTAGATTAAGTGAAAAATAACCTCTAAAATGTTATTACGTTTTTACACACAGAGACATAGTAACATGCTAAACCTAAAGGATATCTCCACTTAAAAATTATATCTCCACTTTTATGAACACACACATTCTCCCAGTATTTGGCCAGCCATAATAGCATTTCCTAATCTGTGTTTCAGAAATTATGAAGTGCTAGGAAAAGTGTTTCATAGTCCAAAATGTGTGGAAATGCTCCATACAATGTCTAATGCTGAGCAGCTCACAAGAGATTTAGAATCTTAAAGGTTCTGGGCAGTCTTGCAATAAAATACCAACTGAATATTTTTAACCCAGATTTATTGATTGATGTGCATGATAAGTTTTGAGAAGAGATTCAATAAATTTGACTGTGCTCTGCTCACCTGATACTCTGTCGTTAGCAAGTACACACAAAGAAGAAGAAGACAGCCTGAGCCCTCACTAATGTATGTAGTCTGTTTCTTCTCCAGTATGTCAGCAGTTTCTTTCCTTTCCTGAGGGAGCTAAGGAGCATTTGCAAATAATTTGATCCAGAGACTTATGCTTTTAAAGTAGCATTTCTTTATCTTGCTAGTCATCCATCTGATTTCAGATATACAAGCAATATTAGATCATCTCAGAGTAAAGGCTTTGGCTATCACAGGTTGGGGAAAACAATATGTGTCTTGGAAATATTAAATTAGCATTAGGCTATCGTTTAATAAAATTATTTTAGAATAACACAAAAATGCATGAAAAGTACAACCCAAATTGTACCTCATAACACAAATGCTGTTTCAAGCATGGCTAAATGTTTTCTACAGAATATAAATGCATTTGTTTAATAATCACTTTTCTTATAGCTTAAAAATTCCAAGTCTTTTTTGGTTTCAGTCTTAGTTCATAGATGATTTTGGGACAATGATCTAATTTTATTTTCTATGTATTCTCTGTGTGTGTGTTTGTTGAATTTTGGAGATGAATCAGCTTTGGTGTCTGTGGTCCTAGTAGAGTTCCTAGGAACAGTCATTGTGGCCCCTCTGTGGCTTCTGTCAGTGTTCATGTCCAGTCAATGGTAACACTCTGGCTGCCCACGAGTCTTCATAGTGATGGAAGGGACTGAAGAGATGGAATGAACCTACTTAGTTGCTTCCTGTGTTCAGTCAAGTTAATGAATAACAGGCTCATTTAAATAATTGCCACAGTTTATGCAAGTCTTGCTATTCATTCCTTTATGGATATTATGAAAAAATGTTTCTAATATGAAGTGTTTTGTTTTTCAATTCTATACTTTCTTGAACACATGGAAGAATACTTTTTAAGCCCAGTTTGCTAGTTTGATAATTCTCAGAATTCTCCTACAATCCTTATTCTGGGCCCATCAGCATAGAGAAGCTAAAATGTTTATTTTCATATAAATGAGTCTTTTAAATTATCATTTAGATATGGTGTCCTGTTACACTATGCTATAGTATGTAGGGTTTTCACTGCATTAAAAATACTGTTATTTAAATTACTTTTTTGAGTCTTTTTAGTATAAAATGGGCTACCTAAATGTTTCTGACAAATGCCTATGATATTCTTTTTTTTAATCAAAGCAAAACAAAATTACTAGTTTGTCATCCTTCATGATGCACCCTAGAGAACAATGCAAATATGATTTTGTCCTCTGACATCTATACTCTAAGCAACAAGACCTCTTAATTTACTGAAATATGAGCTAATATCACTTGTAATTGTTCAGATAAAATATTTCTTCTGTAATTGAAAAATACTTTGTTTTCTGTAAAATAATCTGAGCAAGATAATTGAAGATTAAAAGTACAGTATAGGGAATGTACTCAATGATATTATAATAACTATCTATGATGCCAGGTTGGTACTTAAAATAACAGGAGGAACACTACATAAAATATATGATTGTCAAGTAAAAGATATAAATGTACATTTCTAAAATTCTTTTAACCTAAGGTAGGACATTTTCTTGGCATATGAGTCTGCATTTTGGTGTTTTGCAATGTTTTTCTTGTATAAACCACCTATAATATATCATGTAAGATTTTCTTTACTTAGTGGAGAAAGATGTTAAAAACACTCTCAAACTCAACCAAGTGAAGACTCTCCCTAGATTTTTAAATTATTCTACACCATTTGTTCTAATTTTTAACTATAATCTCACAAATAACTAATTCAATATAAAAATTTTAGCCCATCACTTTTATCCAGTCTTTCTAAAACATCCAACTTAACTTTTATAAAAGTAGCAATCTACATACAGACATTTCATTTGATTATATAATACATAAATATTTTATTTACAATAATAATTTCAATGACCATAACAGATTTGGAACAAATGCAGTGATATTGTTAAGCTTGCCTTCTTTGGGAGAATACTAGAGTTGACTTAAAATGGACATTAAAAGTTAATCAAAATAAAAGAAAAGCTTATGGCTTTATTGGCTTTCTTTCCTGTTAAGTTGAGAATTGCCTTAGACTCCAGGAAGTCTTCCATAAATGCAGTGCTTTACCTCTTCATTTGCTACTCTTTCTAAAATTTAAATTTGTGATATACTTAAGTTAGAAATTGGGCAACTTGAAGGTGTAATGAAAGCCAATAATCAAACAAATCCACCTTTAAATTAAAGTGTAGTATTTTAAGGTGATTTCTAGTTTAGTTCTTATTTCTCTGTTAAGGGTTTTGATTGAAGTTGAATATCTGCAAGACATCTGAAAAATAAGAGCATTACTTGGCATTTTGTAACTTCATAAACACCAGAGAAAGCTCCTCAAATTTCTCTAATAATGTGTTTTTGAAATAAATTTGGGGGAGTATTTTTTTAATCTCAGAATCTTTGTTGCTGAACTAATTCTGATGACATTTCTTATAGGGGACTATGAAAAATGCATTCTATATGTACACTCTATAAATTAATCAATTGGATATTACCTGGTCTTTGAGCCTTACCCACAGATTGATGTAATAAGTACAATCGCAATTCATAGTTCCATGTTCGAGAAATGAAGAAAGTCTCTTTACATGCAAGAATTTCTCTCATCAGTCATAAAATATCACTAAAATCATAGATTCATGAGACTTGTAAAGTATAATTGCTTAATCTGGATTTTTCAGTGCTCTGGCACCTAGAAAACTGAGATGAGGTCATTAATAGGCTCCAGTAGTCCACCCTTGGGTTTTAGTACAGCATTGAAAGGAGTAGCCTTCCCGAAGCCAGATGCAAGGACTATCAGAATGACTTTCGGGCACCATAGATGGTTGGAGAGGCAGGTTTGGGGCTAGAGTGGGGAGAGATGGAAACAGTCAAGAGAATTACGGAGGCAATTTTGTGAGATTTGCTGCTCCGCAGGTTCACGGGAAGAAGCACTTGTTAGTTCCCCTCCCTTCGTGATCCAACATATCCACTTTTCTAGTCTACATCAGCAACTGAACGCATCGCCTTTTAATGTTCTGTCTGTAACACATTATTTAAGGAGCCCATGCATTATCCACCGCTGCAGGTACCTTCTTGATCACATTGCTGCTGCACATGCAAGCAGTATTAAACAAGGAATCACATTAAGAGACAAAGAGAAAAAGTTGTTCATCTCAACCATGGAAAGTGAACTTTCTGAATTGTATTGTATTGCAGGATGACCCTGGCTGCAAAAAAAAAATAGTGTTATTTGAAAGGCAGCATTGCATAGTCAAAGTGTGCATTGGATTCACTTTGACTTCGGGAAAATAACTTCACCTTCATGAATCTCAGTTTACTCATTAGTAAAATAGGTATTTCAAACTCTCCTGGTTGGGGTATTGTAAAGATTTGAGAGAATATATGTAAAGGCCTGACCCAGTGCCTGAACCACAGTAGGCACTCAAAAAAATGAACAGCAGCAGCAATGACCATAGAAAGAGCAAATTTCCTTAGGAATTCTTCTAACCACAAAAGCAGAGGTCTTAAAGAACTACTGACTTCTTAGGACAGTGTTTTCCTCAAAGTGTTCTATTAGTTCCCCCAGATATTAATAGTTTCCTGAGAAAGAAAACAATGTGGATACACAATTTATTTGGTCAGGTAAGTTTTGGATATTGTAGATTAACAAAGAATATTTTCTTACTAAATATTTTTGTGATTTAATATGCTAATGTACATTGAAACTCTCCAAGAGGATTGGTCTAAAGATACAAGTAATACAATTATCTAAATACAAAAAATCAATTTGACAATGTAAATGGTAAATAATACAATAAATGTTAATATTAAACAATAAAATTCTTCTTCAATCATTTGATTAATAACACCAGCAACTCTGCAAGTCTCTTTCTGAACTTTTTATTTGTATAATCTAAGTATGTACCAAGAATTTAAACATATATGATTTCTGAGCCAGGGGTCGGGCTAGTCCTTGTCTCAGAAACCATGGCTAGCGCAGTTCTGGAGCTCGGTGATGTCATCAGCTCAGCACTTCATCCATCCAGCCACAAAAGGAGGATCTGAACTCTGGAAGAGGCTGTTGGGGTACATCATAGCAGTATTGGGTCTGGGCAGAAATGAACAAATTCTGCCCAGTTCTATACGAAATTTTGTCATCTAAAATTCAAACCAACAGTTTGTGTGTCCACCAAAGCCTTTTACCCTTCACTTTATGCTTCTGTCTCCACTGGGTGAGTCAAAGGGACCAAATGGGGAATTATCACAGAAACTAATCACAATGTTCCAAAAAAGTCCATGACAAAGGAATCATGCAAGATATGTATCCAGGTGAGACACCCAGGTTCACAGATTGCACAAACTGCCAAGCTCTGGATCCCACTTCCTCTTGCTGAATTTGAAGAAATAATATCCAAAAATGTGAATGAGAGAATGTGGGCTTGGTATGTGCAAAGGCAGGGATTAAGAGGTAAAAGTGGATCTCTGTTATTTAAAAGGTACTGAGGGGAGGACACTGACCTGTAATATCCAAAAATGTATTATTAGCAACCTACTTTAGTATTCTTTCAGGCTTTTAAGTTCTGAACACAAAAATGTCAATATTCATTGACGGGTAAATACATTAAACTGTCTATGCATCCCACATTGAGTATCCACTCTATGTGCCAGGCGCTATTCTAGATGCTGGGGTTACAATAAATAAACCAAAGAGAAATCCCTGTTCCATAGAGTTTGTTTTCTATTGTGATTATGAACAACTAAAAAGTCTCTGATGTTACTTTGACATTACAGAACTGGGTTGGACTAGAATTCATTTAAGTGCATCCAGAAGTTGATGAATATTGTTCAGGTAGAATAGGCCAAACAGAGGCTTTGCAACTGTCAGGCAAGCATGAAGCCCAGAGGTCCTGGGCACCGAACCCGTGTTCTTTGTCAGGGTGTGTTAGAGTGGGGGATGCACACATCACATTTAGAATGCATATGGGAAGCATTCATGCAAAGAACACGGAGGCGAGTTTGCCAATCTCAAGATCCATCTTAGATCTGGCTGAAATAAAGATGCTCTGAGAAATGAAAATAAACTGATATCCACAAAATGTTTTGCAAAGGCAACATTGCCATCACTATAGTAAGTCTGACAAGTTTCATTAACTATTTACATAGGCTTTGCTAATTGCAAAGGGCACTTGGGGAATTCTAAGAGGGTTCATACTTTTAATGGATGAATAAAAATTCTGAGTCTGACAATACAGTTTTAAAATGAATTGGGGAGGTGAAATAATGTAGGGAATATAGAAGGCCCTTTCAGAGTGTCTGCCTGGTTTAAATGACAGCCCCTGAGCTCATGGTCCAGCCTGGGACCCTGGTCCCAGACATAGCCAAGTGAACAAAGGAAGACAACCGATCCAAGTCTGGAAAACCAGATTCTTTTTGGCAACTTATAATTAGACTTGGACAACCCTGATTTAGTCTGTGCTAGTCCCTTTTATATAGAGTATCTCATTAATTCTCAAAAATAATTATTAGAGAATATTGTCCCCATTTTAGCGATATGATATTGAGGAACATGAAATAACACATTCTTCTTCTCCCCATCCCACAGACAGACTGAAAGGCAGAGTCAACATGCAAAAACAGAGGACAAGGTAATAGATATAAAGGAAGAAGCTGCTTGGGCGCCTAATGGTTTACAAGTACTGATTTCAGTACCATTGAGAGGCTACAGATTGTGTTTCCAAAGATGACCAAATCTACCTCCTTATTCCACATGCTCTTCTGAAACCTTGCCATTCACTTCCCTGTCGAAACATGGAATCCAACTCTTCCTTCCTTCTTAAGTTTGGTGGGGTTTGTGACTCTCTGGTAATTAACAGAATGCAGCGGAATTATTGCCAGGTGACTTCTGAAGGTAGGTTACAAAGGGCAGTACAGGTTCTGCCTTCCAAGCTGGACATTGTCCTTTGGAGTCCTGAGCCACTACATAAGAGGTCTGATTCCCCTGAGACCACCCTGTTATGAGGAAGCCCAAGACGCATGAAGAAGTCACAAAGATTGGCAGAAACTGTCCTGAATAAGGCTCTGCTAATAACCAACCTCAACCATGTGACATGCAATAACAATGCCTCCAGGACTCCAGGCCCAAGATGCCAATACATCCCCAGTGGAATCTGAATCCTCCAGCTGAGGCCTTGGGCATCATGAAGCAGAAACTAAGCATTCCTTCCACGTCCTATCTGAATTCCTCTCCATGAGCAAACAAAATGGCTGCTTTATGCCCCAAATTTGTGGGATTATTGGTTCCCAGTGGTAGTAAATTGAATAGAGACCTAGCTGTATTCCTACTCTAGATTTCCAGGAGAATCTATTGGATCCTGTTTTAGCCTTCCCTAGGTTTTGAGGATTTCTGTCACTTGTTAACAAACCACTGAAATTAATAAGAAAATTGCTATCTGGAGTGAGGTTGCAGAGAAAATGTGGGACTGGGTGAGTCAAGGTGGATTGGGTGCAGGAAGAAGTCTATTGCTTTGGGATGAAGAACTAACAATGCATGTTTAATAGTAGCAATATGCTTTGTTTTTTGGGATTCAGGCCCCTCCTTTATCAGACATCGAGGTTTGAGAGGACTTTGTTTTAAATGGCAGAATATCAGATAGTGTTAGTGATGCCTCTTGGCCTCAGTAAAAGCAAGAGGAAGTGTGAACTCCAATGTAGAGCTGCTCAGTGGAAGCCAATGGAAGAGTGAGAAAAGATCACGGGCTCCAGACACAAACTCTATTATTAGCTTGGCCAAACTGCAGTGGCCAGATTTTGTACTGATTGAGGAACTAAGACTTGCCAGCAATTGGAATGAGGACACATAGAAGGATACATAGAAATTTTAGCAAACTCTTCACAGTGTACCCTCTTCCTCACCAAACAAAAATGATGTTGTCTCCCTTTGTAATACTGATTTGACTGTAATGCAATATTTTGGCAACACTTAAAAGCAGGTTTAAGAAGTACTCCCTGAAATCTATGCCAAAACTCTAATCCATCATACCCTGCTCATGCTCTGAGGTCATTAAGAGAAAAGATGAAAATGGGTGAACCCCGGAATTTCCACTAAACTTCAGAAGCCTCACAGGTATGACATATTCCTGGAGGGTTTATCAGGCCAGGAGATTCACAAAGCATGTCTCAGCAATATTCCTATCATTCGTTTTTAGCAAACATAATTTTCAGAAACAAACTAGCAGACAACTGATGACAATCTTACAGGAACGGTGCTGTAAGCAAAATTCTGCGCAGTACCATCCATCTAAAACTCCAAGCACGAGTACAAATGATGTTGGTAACGACTGGCAACAGACTAAGGCCTCCTTCCTCCACTTCCACAGAAATCCTTCTTATGCTTTGGAAGAATAACGAGCAAGTAAAATTCTCCTAGAGGACAGATCTGTGGCCATTGTTTTACTGACCAAGAAAATTTCATTTCTTACCAAATTAATTAGTCAACAAACTAATGTTTATGACAGTTAATGGCGTTTTCATTTCCATTATTATCCCTGTACAAGCCTCTGGTCTCCTAACCAATGGGTGGCATTGTGTTGGTGGTTGGGTCACCTTTCCTCCTTTTGGAAATGTGGAAAGTTCACGGAGACAGAAAGCGGGGCTGCGTCTCACCTGAGGTGACAGGTTCTGAGACCAGTGGCTCCAGGACATCATCTTCAGATGAGCGCTGGTGGCGCTGAGCTTGGTCTGCTTCCTCTCAGGGAGGGCAGTAAGCGGGTTTACAGTTGTACAAATGTCATGTCGGGTGGGATTCCTTTCAATATGTGGGATAAAGAGTGTGGGGGGCATTGAAGGAAGAGATTGTAGCAGCATCTTCGGGCAAGTGCCCCAGAAGCAGAACCTGAGATTAAGGAATTAATTAATATGTGCTCTCATGAGAAACCTGTAAGGGCATGAGGGGAGCCTATATAGGGAAGGGGGAAACAAAATAAGGAAGGATGTGGCTTCAGCCTGGTCCCCTGGGCAGGGGGGAGGGGAAAAGAGGGGTGGTTCTGGAAAATAAATTGCACCACAGAGGCTGCTACATCTTTAGGCAAGATCACAAGACCTTTTTACTCACAGCCAGTTGCTTATTGGCCAAGGAAAGGGTACAAACTACTCCCAGGTCACTTCAGAAGGAAGCAACTCCAATGACCCTAGGCCCTCAGGAGAGCGTGTCAGGTGAGCCATTAGTAGCAGCACCCATAGTGCAGTGCAGAGCACAGGAAAGCAGGAAAAGGCATCCTCCCTCAAAGGGACAAGCATCTTTAGTTTATATTCAGATTTATGCAAACAAAAACCCAGCAATGAACAGAGTCAATGGCATTACTAATAAAATCATCGAAGAGGAATTGTATTGAGTTCCTTACAAATACTTATGTTTCTCTCTCTCAGTTAATTGTCACAGCAGGTTTTTATGATCTCTTGAGTTTTCATGGCCATGTTCCCCGCCCACATGCCCAGGCACATGTGGCTTCAGGAGGTTGAGGAGGCACCACAGGGACGGAGGCCCTTTCTGAGAGGACCACGCAGTCTGACAGGGCATTGCTAGGCCCTGCTCCTTCGCCTGTCCCCATTCCTTGCACCTTATCCCATCCTGCTCGCTGCCCTTCCAGGCCCCAGGGCCCCCCCCCCCCCCCGCTTCCTATATGAAGCCCCAGAGTATCTCCAGGGACACTGGCTCACCTCTCCAGCCACCTTAGAGCACGTGAATTAGGGATGAGGCCAGAGGCAGAGGATGTAGGTGTGACAGCATAAGGAACAAAGGAGGCAACTTAGTGAGAAAGATGATACATTAGGTTTCAGTTATGATGGGAAATATCTGGCTATGCAGTGCTTAACCTCTTGGACTCTATTTTTCTTCCTGACTTTTTCTGGCAGCAAATCTGAAACCTAATTTTGGCAAAAGGCAGCACCAGACTGGAATTGAAGTTACTGAGCATTATGTTCATCCTATAGTAACCGGAATTAGAGAGGAAAGTTAAAGGGTCCGGGAAGGAATGTTTGTGAGTGCCTACTTTGGGCTAGGTACCAAACTAGGCACTTGGAAACAATTCTTCTCACCTAACTCTCACAGAAACACGCTAAGGTTATGTATTATCATGGCCATTCAAGGCAGAGAAATCTACTGTTTGGAAAAGGGTAGTGACTAACGCAAAACATAACAGCAGGAATGCCAACTACATTCTGCCCGATTCCAAGTCACTTTCCATGACATGCCCTGCTTATGCCCGAAGCTTCACCTCCATCAGGTTAGCAAGCAGAGGCCATGCTGAATTCAAGGCAGCCTGATGTTCTGCACTCATTGTGGTCAGGTGGTGATGACTGAACGAGAGAGGAGCGAGGGCTGAGTGCAGAAAAAGGCATCTTTGAGGACCCAGGAGAAGGAAGCTCTCTGGCAGATATGTGTCCTGCCCTCCCACTCAATGGAGGAAAGCCTCTTCAGGTCCCTGTGGCATCCATCACCCTCGGCTTGACCAAGTCCAAGTGGGATGGGTATATCTGAATGTGAGAAAGTCCTTTTCCAGGTTAGGTCAAAATCTATCTCTCTGTGAATGCTCGTTGCTTCCTGGTCTTTCCTCTGGAACAACATAATGTCCATTGACACCTTTTCTACAGATCAGAATTGCATGTTCAGAGCCATCAGCAGCTCTTGTATTGGGAGTGGTCCAGACTACACATGCTCTCTCCTTTCAGTTACTCCACAGACGATGCAACGTCCTGGGCCCAAAGGAGACTTCTAATATATTACAAATGTCTTCAATCATGCCTGATAATTATGACAAGGACAGAAAATCAATACTCTTTCCATAAAAATGGACATTTGAGATGTTTTTAATTTTCAGAGTTGACATTTTGAAGTGTTTACCTTCCCAAATATATAATTATTCTCTTTAAAACTCCTACTTTCTTTCCTAATTTTTTTTATTCTACACTCAAGCTGGGTCCGCCTCCCAGAAGCATTTCTCATCATCCTGATACCAAAGTACACAGGAAATGCTCAGTCTTAGGAACCTGTAGCTGCCCTCCCGGATGCCCAAGCCTTAGATTTATGTTACTGTTTTTCAGTCTCAATTTCCAGGCATTTGGTAAGTCAGTGGAGGTCTGGGCCCATTTCCAAAATTCGGCTTTAAAGTTAATCTTGAATAAAAAAATATTTCTATGCAGCAACTGATCTGTCCTCGTTGTTTGCCTGGACTCCTCAACCACAGCTCCAAACAATTAAGGTGAACAAGGTAACTGTTACGTGCCATTTACACATCTTCCTTCTGGCAAAAGACTGTATGGATCGCCTTGCAAAACTGAAAAAGAAGACATATTTGAATTATAACTCATCTCTCCACCTTTAGCCTGATTACTTATTTTAAATATAATAATAAGAATAACTCCTCACCAATTGCCCCAATTCTCATGTGCCTTTCGTCACTCAAGTTCCAAAGATTGTTTTATGGAAAACAGGTTCCAAAACCATGTCACTCCTTTCAGTGTCTGCTCAGTGTGCCCTGTGAGGACTCAGCTTTCAATCTCCCAGCTGCTGTGAGTGTTGGCAGTTGAGTCCTTCTCCAAGAATTGCCCTCAGCTAAAAAGAACCACTTCACTCAAGTTCATTCTCCTTTCCCAAGGGCAACCCCCTTTCAACAATGAGACAAAGTGTGGCCTCGACTCCTGGTCTCAGGACTGGAGAACTTGAGGATCAACCTGGCCCAGCACTCCTCACAGCATTGGCCGAGGCCTCAATAGCAGTCACATCACAATTCAAATTCTCCCTGGCACAATCCTGGTTTCCTCACCCCTGACAGCTGTTGTTCCCCAACAGCCTTTCCCATTCAATCATTTATGAGTAAATCTCAGAGTATGTTTCCTGGGGAAATGAAATAACTATACTACAGTGTCTATAATAAAGAAGAGGGAAAGACATCCAAAGTTGAAGTCAACCTAGATTGTGTGTGTGTGTGTGTGTGTGTATGCAATTACTTGTTCCAAGCAGCTTCAAAATACATCTCAAAACTTTCCAAAATTTGGGGCAATTTATTATTACGGTCATGAATATTTATCAAAAGTAGTCTAATCATCAATTGTTTCACTGAAACAAACAGAATGTCTGGCATATAGTAGGAGCTCAATAAATCCTTGATAGATGAGTAAATGATCATTGTGTGAATGGATGTTTTCATTTCTGGTCATTATCCCAGAAGAATTCTGCTTACAGAATGCAATAAATTCTATCTAATGAATAAATCTATGTATCCGACAATTTGCCCTTATCTATCTACCAATTTACTTGACAAAAATATTTTTGGGGAAATATTTCAATAAAGAAATAACACCTGAATATCTAACTGTGATGTAAATATTTTAACATAGCCAATCTATAGTTTAAGTTGTCCAGTTGCTGGTTAATCTTTTTAAATGGTGTTGGAGAGAAAGTACTTTCAAAATGCTTTCATGAAAATTGGAGAGTGGTAACTATATGGACTGTGTGGTGAAATCCAGTTCTTATTCTTAGACTCAGGGATTTTGATGCGTGACATTTCAATGGGTTTGGTATAAACATAGTATAAACATAGATTGGCACAGCTTCTTCACCTGTGAGCTAAGGATGTACCTGCACACCTGTTAATGCTTCAACACCACTTCCGCCTGCTCACAATGGCTGTGGGAGCAGGTGTGTGTATCATTATGAGCATGAACTTTGCCATCACACAATTTTGGTTTTAGGTTTCAGTTCCACTACTGATTTTCTCATCTGTAAATTGTGGGTAACAATGAATATTATTTTAAGAGATCATATGTAAAATACATTAAGGACTTATATGTATGTCATCACATTTGATTATGATCATGATAAAGCATATCATCTTAAATCTTTAGAATTATTTTTAATCTATTAAATAAATGTAGATATTTATTGAGACCTCTAGTTTTGAAATTCTGTAATTCAATATTCTCTATTCTATAAGCTGATGTCACATTGAGTGGATTCTTTAGTCTAAGACATAATCATTTCCCCTGTACTCTCAAAGGTCCATCTGGAAAGGGCATGCAGAAGTTTCACCCAAGTAAGATGGATACTCCAAATGCTGCAAGCCAAAACACACTGTGAAGACAAATATCTTGTCATTGAATACTGACTAAAAACATTATGACATATCATATACTTAAACACTGCACACAAGCCAACAATGAGGTTTTAAATGTCAACCCTATTGCTACTTAGAAAAGCAGCTATGAAACATTACATGAAAAAAGTGACTGTACTAGTATAAGCCACTGTCCACAGAGGGTTACCACGTCAGGTTTAGTTTATGCATCTCTCCGTATCTGCATCTTTCCCTCCAGGCCCCTCCAGGTACTTCCACAACAACTGTATATGGCAATGTCTGCAACCACACACCGTGCAAGCGAGGCAACTAAGATTTCAGACCCCTTGGAGTTAAAGGCCTGTGTTACCCCATCAGTCAAACCACTCAGACCAGCTGAAGTGCTAGTGAGGAAATCTTGAATAGGCAGCAAAAGGAGGAAATGATGAATATTTACGACAATCCCAGGGCCAGCTGCACCAGTGGAGACTCACAGCCTGGTTTGCAGACCCCCTTGCAATCTTGCAAGAGGCTGCAACGGACTGTCTCCACTTTCTGGGGAAAAGTGAGGTCACCTTGCTCCCCGCCTATTTAGTTTGTGAAGAACAGAGATGTGCCAGGATGCTAAAATCAATCCTTCCTTTGTGGTAGACAAATGGCAGCATATTTTCTTATTGAATCAGTTTTCTGGACGATAATCTTTCCATATAAAATAAGTATATTATAGATCAAAATATGAAAATTGGGTACATTTTTGAAATAAGAAAAGTGGACTATCTTCCACTTGCTGGCTACAGATTGGTCCAGGCCTCTTGACCTGCAGGGTTCCCCTTCATGACTCTCAGATTATAGGGGGTACTTTGGTTGGAAATTTTGAGGAGCACTGCCTTAGATGTTAGAGGCTTAGGATAATGCGTAAAGAGAACTCAGAAAACATCTCAGAAACTACACAGCCATTTCCCCACTACAGCCAGGCATAGCGGGAAAATGAAATAGGTCCCTCGTTGTCTACATGCAGCAAAACAGTCATCTAATCTAATAAAAGAGTAATATTGAAATTGACTGTTTCTACAGGATGCCTAAGCCACGCCCACCAGCCAGTCAGAGTGGCTGTATGCAAATTAACCCAGCCAAGATGGAGGCCAGCAGTCACACAGCTAGAGTAAACAGTAGTCTTCTGTTGCACCAGCAGTAAACTGTCTGCCAGCCAGCTGGGCCTCTCTGTGCTCCAGGCAACATATTTGCAACATTGTTTCAATTATAGAAGCCATGGAGCTGAAGCAGACAGCTCAGCTAGGCCTCAGCTTAAAGGAACAGTGTATCAATTATAGAAGATAAACCCCAGAACCTGCTTCCAGCCAGCCTTGCTGGGACATTGGGTCAATGGGAGCTGTGGGCAGCCTGAAAGCCAGAAAACAGCCCTCAGGTCTGCACCCAGGCTGGCCACACCCCGATGGGTGAGGGACCCCACTGGGGCACTTGACCAACCTGCAAACAGCCATCAGCCCTCACCCATGCTGGCCAGGTACCCCAGTAGGGACCCAAAACCTGAAGGGACTGTGGGCAGCCTGAAAACGCCCCTCAGCTCCTCACCCAGGCTGCCCAGGCACCCCAGTAGGGACCCAAAACCTGAAGGGGCTGTGGGCAGCCTGAAAATGGCCCTCAGCCCATCATTCAGGCTGGCTGCACCCCAAAGGGGTGAGGGTCCACACCAGGGGGCTTGGCCAGCCTGCAAACAGCCATCAGCCCCTCACCCAGGCTGACCAGGCACACCAGCAGGTGGACATCCCCAGAGGGGTCCCAGACTGCGAGAGAGCACAGGCCTGGCTGAGGGACCTCCCAAGTGCACAAATTTTTGTGCACCGGGCCCCTAGTCTTGAATAACTTGCAGAAGCAAATACCCATAGCTTCCTCTCAGCGACTCCATCATTCCCATTATATGGCTTCTCTAAGTTGGCTCTTTTCTCAGCTAAGTCTCTCAGCCCTGCCTCTTATTATGCTTACATTTGTTTTACTAGTTCACTTCTCTGTTTTGCATTGAAAGAATACAAGAATGTGTCAGCAGGTAACTACCCAATATGAAGTATCACCGATAGGCAACATCCTTATGCTGAAATACTGCATGAGCCACTGTGCATCTTATGTTAGCCATTGTTATTTAAGTCCTGCCCAGGGGCTTGGGCAGTGTAGCTGGCTTTGTGGGCATTTGCCTTTGTCTTAATAGATAACATTCAGCTTTCATCAGATCTCAAAACTAACCATGACATGCAGAAAAGTAACCAGCATTGCTCTGTTGTATTTTTTCCTGCATGTTTATAAAATATGTATTAAACATATCCCAGTGGACTGACTTTTTAAAATTGAGGTATCGTTGACATATAACATTATATTCATTTCAAGTATACAACATAATTATTTGATACTTTTATATAGTTTGAAATGATCACTTGTTGTGCACTAGTTGATATCTGTCACCATATATAGTTCTGGTTTTGTTCTTACAATCAGATCTCTCAAGATCTAGTCTCTTAGCAACTTTCAAATATGCGATATACTATTATTAGCTATAGTCAGCATGCTGTACATGATGTTATTTATAATTGGATGCTTGTACCTTTTGACCCCCTTCACCCATTTCACCTGCCCTCACCCCCTGCCTCTGACAAATACAAATCTGTTCTCTGTATCTATGAGTTTGGTTTGCTTGTTTGTTTGTTTGGTTGGTTGGTTGGTTGGTTGGTTGGGTTTTGTGTGTTTTTTACTCCACATATAAGATCATATGGTATTTTTTTTCCTCTGGCTGAGCTCTTTCACTTGGCATAATTCATGCCCACATTGTCACAAACAGCAAGAGTCTATTCTTTTTTAGATCTAAGTAACATTCCATTAGCTACACAACATCTTCTTTATCCATTCATTTATTCGTGGACACTTAGGATGTTTCCATATGTTGGCAATTATAAATAACTAGAGGCCCAGTGCATGAAATTTGTGCATGGGTGGGTCCCTATGCCTGGTTGGCAATCAGGGCCAATCAGAGCCTTCTGGCTGCCAGCCAGGGCCTCCCTTCCCCGGTTGCCAACTACCAACTGGGGCCTTCCTTTGTTCCACACTGCCTCCTGGTGGTTAGCACACATTATAGCAAGCGATCAAACTCAGTCTCCCGGTTGAACTCCAGAGGGGCACCCTTTCCAATCAGGGACCCTTTGAGGGATGTCCGACTGCCCATTTAGGCCCGATCCCACCGTTGGGATCGGGCCTAAACGGGCAGTCGACGTCTCTTTCATAATCCAGGACTGCTGGCTCCTGACCTCTCAAATGCCGATTGCCCCTAACCACTCCCCTGGCAGCCTGATAAACGCCAAACTGGTCCTGTGCTGGCCTGGCCTGATTGACCCTAACTGCCTTCCCCATACCAGGATGGCACCCCCAACTGTTCTCCCCT
>PVJC01027586.1:0-23184 GCA_004026665.1 Murina feae
TAATTGATACACTGTTCCTTTAAGGCGGCCTTCTAACTACTAACGAAGCCTCCTCTGCTTCACCTCGCAGAGTCTATAATGAAACAATTGTTACTTTTACTGGTTAGGCCGGAGCTGCTCTTTCCTTCAGCTCCGGAGGATTCTATGATTGTTACAATGTTTCAAAACTGCTAGAGGCAGTTTAATGGGAGCTGAGCTGAGGGGCGAAGCTTCACTTTCACTCCTGCCGCAATGGAAAGGGCTGTTTACTCAGGTCCGTGAGTGGCGACCGCCATGTTGGCTGGGCTAATTTGCATACAGCCGCTCTGATTGGCTGGTGGGCGTGGCTTACCCTGTCTCGGAGAAATGGTTAATTTTAATATTTCGCTTTTATTAGTTTAGATCTTTATTGTTGAGAGTATTGCAAATGTACAGTAAAACAGTTTGGGTGGGGTGGGGTCTCAGAGGATCACTGGGGCCAGGTGAACAGTGTGAGCCAGGTTGATGGAAACTCAGAGATATGGTGTCTATCAGTTGTTTTTTTGGTGGAGAAGGTCTCAGCATAGGACAGTGATGTTTGCCAGCACTTTTGTCTGGAAGAAAGATGCCTTCCCCCTCTCCCCCATAACCCAGTTCTTGTCCTGATTCTCCCCCCCCCCCTCGCATTGCACCCTTCCATGCGGATCCTGCCCCATCCCAGGCCTTCACCATCCCATTGTCTATTTCCATGTGTCATGCATATAAATTATTTATTTGGTTAATCTCTTCCTGCTCCCCCTGCCCGCTTCCCTCTGAGATTTGTCAGTCTGCTCCATGTTTCCTTGCCTCTGGTTTTATTTTTATTCATCAGCTTATTTTGTTCATTTATTTTGATTTTTAGATTCAATTGTTGATAGATATGTATTTATTGCATTCTATTGTTTGTTTTTTCTTTTTTTAAAAATTTTTAAAAAAATTATTATTACATAAAGCTTTACATGTTTTTTCTTCTTAAAGAAGACCCTTTAACATTTCATGTTATACTGGTTTGGTGGTAATGAACTCCTTTAGCTTTTGCTTGTCTGTGATGCTCTTTATCTGACCTTCATGTCTAAACGATAGCTTTGCTGGATAGAGTAATGTTGGTTGTAGGTCCTGCCTTTTCATCACTTTGAATATTTCTTGCCACCTTCTTATTTGGCCTGCAAAGTTTTTGTTGAAAAATGAGTCGATAGTCCTATGGGTGCCCTCCTGTAGGTAACTGACTGTGTTTCTCTTGTTACTTATAAGATTCTCTCTTTGCTTTTAACCTTTTGCATTTTAATTATGTCTTGGTGTGGGCTTCTTTGGGTTTCTCTTGTTTGGGACTCTTTGTGCTTCCTGGACTTGTATGTCTATTTCTTCCACCAGGTAAGGGAAGTTTTCTGTCATTATTTCTTTTTTTTAAAAAATATATTTTATTGATTTTTTACAGAGAGGAAGGGAGAGGGATAGAGAGTTAGAAACATCGATGAGAGAGAAACATCAATCAGCCGCCTCCTGCACACCCCCTACTGGGTATTGTGCCTGCAACCAAGGTACATGCCCTTGACCGGAATTGAACCTGGGACCCCTGAGTCCACTGGCCGACGCTCTATCCACTGAGCCAAACCGGTCAGGGCCAATTTGTACTTCTTAATCCTTTTACCTTTTCCACTCCTTCCCTCAAACCCCTTCCCATCTGGCAACTGTTAAGATATTCTCTGCATCCATGAGTCTGTTTCTGTTCTGCTTCATCCTTTTTTTGTTGTTGTTTTTTAGATTGAATTGTTGATAGATATGCATTAATAGATATGCACTTATTGCCATTTTATTCATTTTTATTTTTCTTCTTTTTAAAGAAGACACTTTAACATTTCATGTAATAGTGGTTTGTGGTGATGAACTCCTTTAGCTTTTTCTTGTGTGAGAAACTTTTTTATTTTGACTTGAAAATTTTACTTTATTTACAAACATTCTTTAAAGATGTAATTCTACCCCCTTTAAATATTATAATCTATAATTTCCAGAAAAAACATTTACATAGTTTTAATCTTTCTGCATAAAGTTGTATTATGGGATGAGTAAAATACAGAATGGTCTAAGACATAAAAACAAAACAAAACAAAACTTACCCAGCATGAATGTCCTACTGACAAATAGAAATAAAAATTAAGACTCACACTCCTTAATGGTAGTACTCCAAGAAATAGAAACATGGATACTTTTGGGACAGGTAAATGCTTCACAATAAAGTCATACCTTGATAAGTCTTATTACATAGTATTGTTTATAATTGTGATTGTTTAGGATTGGTCTTAGGATTGTTTAATGTTTATGCTGATTTCAAAAAATAAGTCATGGTAAAAAGGGTATAGACCAATTACTAAAATAGTTAATGCATGAAAATAATTTAAGACAAAAACACAATTGCCATGTGACTATCTGACTTACAAAATTATAATTCTCCCTAAAGTCAGACTGTATTGCTCCTTCATAGTTACTGTAAATTGAATTTTTCATAGCCAAGACAATATAGACAAAATATTTAATCAAAGAGTTCAAAATAAAATCATCCCAATTATCTATCACTTTATATGTAGCAATTACATTTTAAAATCCTTTAAGTTTTATCTAGGAGGATAATCACTCTCTGAGCATCATAACTAAGTCATAAGGAACTTCAAAGTTAAAAAAAATCATCCCTGAGAAGTGAGAGAATAAGCTCTAAAATCACAGAAGTGATAGTCCTGCACCCTTTGAACAATCTTTACCATAGCACAAACTTTTATTAACAGTCAGCAATCAAATGTATTCCAATCCTGGATAATTGCTGCCTCTGATGATCTCATCTTTTTATAATGAAACTATAAGTGCAACATTTTAAAGAATCAGATAAATAGGAACTCTGGTTTTATCATATTTACATTTTTGTCAAGTCCAGGGACAGCCAGCTAAGATATATATATTCCAATAAAGATCAAAGTAATAACTTCTGCTGGCAGCTCTTCTGAGTCTCCATTCTCTCCATTGATCTTCACCTAAATAGTAAAAGCAATACAGTTGCAACTGAGTTTACTATTATCAATGGCACTCATTACGGTTCTTATAGATCGAATAAGGTTTGTTAGCTGAGATTTAATTCTTGGCTCCTCTCCAAATCTGCTAATTCCCTGGTCTGTTTCCCAGCCAATGTTCTTGAGGAAACACTCCTGCAGCACAGTGATGGTGCTGACGCAGAGCAGGGCCACCTGTAGCAGTGAGTACAGGGTGAAGGCCATGGTCACTGGGAACCACCCCAAGGCCTAGCAGATTCCTCTGCAGCCGCCTCAGAGAATGTGGCGGCATGTGGGAAGCTCTTTATCTGTCCTGCAATTCTAAATGATAGCTTTGCTGGGTAGAGTAATATTGGTTGTAGGTCCTTGCTTTTCATCACTTTGAATAGTTTTTTTAAAATACATTTTTGTTGATTTCAGAGAACAAGAGGAAGAGAGAGAGAGAGAGAGAGAGAGAGAGAGAGAGAGAGAGAGAGAGAGACATCAGTGATGAGAGAGAATCACTGATCAGCTGCCTTCAGCCCACCTCCCCCTGACTCCTAATGAGGTTGGAGCCTGCAACCCAAGCATATGCCCTGACCTTGGCAATCAAACCAAGACCTGGTTCATGGATCAATGCTCAATCACTGAGCCATTCTGGTCATGATCATCACTTTGAATATTTCTTACCACACCCTTCTGGCCTGCAAAGTTTCTGTTGAGAAATCAGCTGACAGTTTTATGGGAATTTCCTTGTAGGTAACTGTTTTTTTTCTCTTGCTACTTATAAGAGTCTTTCTTTGTCTTTAACCTTTTGCATTTTAATTATGATGGGCCTCTTTGGGTTTCTCTTGTTTGGGACTCTCTGTACTTCCTGGGCTTGTATGTCTATTTCTTTCACCAGGTTAGGGAAGTTTTCTGCCATTATTTCTTCAAATAAGTTTTTAGTTTCTCTCTTCTCCTTCCTGTACCCACCCTGCGAATGTTGTATGCTTGAAGTTGTCCCAGAGGCTCCTTAACTATCTTTATATTTTTGGATACTTTTTTCTGCAGTTCTGATTGGGTGTTTTTTGCTTCCTTATATTCCAAATTGCCAATTTGATTCTTAGCTTCATCTACTCTACTGTTGATTCCTTGTAAATTATTCTTAATTTTAATTAGTGTAACTTTCATTCTGACTGATTTTTTTATGCTTTTGAAGTTCTCACTAAGTTCCTTGAGCATCCTTATAGCGATTATTTTGAATTCTGTATCTGGTAGTTTGCATGCTTCCATTTCATTTAGTTCTTTTCCTGGAAATATCTCCTGTTCTTTCTTTTGAGACCTATTTCTTTGCTTCCACGTTTTCTGTGCTTCTATGTGTTAGGTAGTGCTGCTATGTTTCCCAGACTAGGTAGAGTGGCCTTATGTAGTAGGTCTCTTATATGGCCCAGTGGTACAGTCTCCCCAGTCACCTAAGCTAGGCTCTCCTGGTGTACTCTTTTGTGGGTTGTAAGTCCTGTCCTGTTGTAGTTAAGCCTTGATTGCTGTTGGTGTCACTGTGAGGGATTGTCCCCCAGGCCAGTTGGTTGTGAGAACCTGCTGTGACTACAGCACAGGAGTTGCTGTACAGGGACTGACCCTACAGAGTACGACTTGCTTCGGTGGGGCTTTAGTGCTCACTGAGCCCACCCCTTGAGTGTGTTGCTCTTGTGGTTGTTAGGGTTGTGATCAAGCATGGTCTGAAGCTGTGCTGGCTCTGGGCCTCCTGGGAGTTGCAAGGTCAGCCACCACCTGTGCCTTGCCTGGGGCTACTGGGCATGAGCTACAGAGGTATCTGCAGATGGCTACTCCTTGTGCTAGGTTTGGAGGAGCTCAGGAGAGGCCATGCTATGAACCAAATCTGGCTGCTGCTAGTGTCAGGACTGGAGCCACTTAGCAAGAGGTGTGGGGTATACATAGACCAAATGCTTCTTTTTTGAGAGATTTTAGGAAAGTTCAAGGCATGAGGCAAGAGAAGTCATTTGTATGGAAAAGCCACTGGAAACAGCTTGGGTGGGCCCCCAAGTTAGGTAGGGCAGTCTCAGGGAATCACCAATGTGGTGCGAACAGTGTGAGCCAGGTTGATGGAGACTCAGATATGGAGCCTGCCTGTCAGGGGGGATGGGATCTCAGGAAAGGAATAATGGCCTCTGCCAGCACTTTTTCTGACTTAAAGCTGTGCCCCCAGCTCTCTGATGCCAGACAATTCGGTTTTTCCTCATATGTGTCTGGTTCCTTTCAAGCTGCTGAGCCAGTGCTGGAGCTCCAAGGGAGTGAGTCTTAAGTCCTTGCACGGGCCCTTTAATAGGAACTGACTGGGACGGCAGCAGCTCTCAGTCTCAGCCAAAATTCCTGCTGGTTTTTACAGTCAGAAGTTATGGGGACTTCTCTTACTGGTTCTAGAACTCCGAGCTGGGAGGCCTGGTATGGAGCTGGGAACTCTTGCTTCTTTCTCAGAGGGGACGACCTCCACAACCAAGATATCACTCTCAATTTTAAACTACCACACGTAGGTGTGGGACCAGCTGGTTTCTGTCTCTGACTCTACCAGTCTTGATGTGGCTTCTTTAAATCCCTAGTGTAGGACTTCCATTCAGCTAGACTTCAGGTGGTTCTGAGTAAATGGTTCTGTAGTTGTAATTTTGATGTGGTTGTGAGAAGACTCGAGTACCATACTTACCTACATCACCATTTTGACTCCATATAGTTTAAACATTATGTGGTTCTATCTTTGATGTATTTGTAGCTTTTGGGTGTGTGTGTTTTTTATAGTCTTGTGCAAAACTTACCATTCCAAATATTGTTTTAAAGGTATTAAAATTTAATATTTCTTTTAATTTGTGTGGAATTTACTTTTGTATCTAGTGTGAGGAAGGAATCTTGTTGTTTTTTTTTCTAAATTGATAGGTTTTTGCCTATTTCCGTTTGTTAATTTGGCCATATTTGAAATGCCATAAACATTTCCTTATATGCCCAGGGCCCCTTGCTGGATTATCAGTTTTGTTCCACTGGTAATTGTTTATGTTTCCACACAATTCCATGACCACCATCCCCTTCTCCCCTGTGGCTTTATATAGTAAGTTTGATATTGGTGGGGCAAATATTCTCATTTTCAAAGATTTCCTGGCTATTTTCATGTATTTACTGTTTCAGGAGCATTTTAAAATTTATTTCAATGAGTTCTGAAAAACCCATGAGATTTTCATTCCAATTGTACTGAATTTATAAATGAATTTCAGAAGGAGTTACTCTTCACTTAAATCTTCCCATTAAGGAACAAAAATATTGTATATTTTTATTTATTTTGGAGTTGCTAATATGATACAATTTTAAACTGTATGCCTATTGTTGTTTTATTTTGTATGAGATTTATGTAGTGCTAGAAATTGAGAAAATTTATGATGGTATTTCAGTTGGGTATCTGAGGAATATTAGAATTTTCTTCAGTAAACAGCCACATATTTTCAGTTCTGTAGAGTCCCTGAGAGAGAGATTTGTATTTAATATTGTACTGACAAATGAAAAACCCAAATACTTGCATTTTATTCTTAATTAGGTCTTGGGTACCAAACTCTTTTAAGACGAAGGCTAGAATGAGTCCAGTTCTCATGTGGAGATGCTTTTTTAAAAATATAGTGAAGCTTAATTTGTTTCAAACTGTAACAGGCTATAAGATGGAACTCCTACACCTCCCCATTTCTCAGACAGCTAGATCTTTCCTTGTGATGTGAACAACGCCTGCTCTAATTAATTTCTATCAGTGCTCAGGGCCATGTAACCAGAGAGAACCCATTTGCTCTGGCTGACTGCTGATCTGGCCTTGGCCACCTGCCTCAGGTCTTTTCTGTCCAAGTGGTAGGTTTGGCCCTGGCTCTCTCTTGGAGAGGGAAAAGCCCTCTCTTGAAGGCTTCTCATACCACTTCAGTCATAGGAAAGGAGCTGAAAATTGAGCCTGGGCCTGTCTACTAACCTTTTAGTGATGATTCTACCCAGTAGCACACAGGTCCAATAAATCCTCTCAAATCTACCTTCTTCTGGGGTTTTGATTTCTTACTTCTCAAGGCTACAAAAAGTTTCAGCCATTCTCAGAAGCATTCTCTCTTGGACTGTTGCTTGTCTCAAATTAACCAGAAAGAGGTGGAGTAAAAACTGACTTGTTGAGTATTGCACATAACCCATATTTTTTCTTAACTCTGCATAACCCTGCAGTGAGTAACTTATTACTCGTGAGACAATTCTTCCCTTGCTTAATGGTTCATGACAAGTTCTATAATCTAATAAAAGAGTAATATGCAAATTGACCCTCACTCCGTTAAACCTAAGCCACGCCCAACAGCCAATCAGAGCAACTATATGCAAATTAACCTAGCCAAGATGGTGGCCGGCAGCCATGGAGCTGGAACAAGCAGGAGGCTTGCGCCAGCAATGCAGGAAGCTAAGGTTCCTGTCTGCCTAGGCCGGCTGTGGCAACATAGTTTCCACAACAAAGTTCCAATTATAGAAGATAGATAAACCCCAGAGACCTGCTTCCAGCCTTGGGCTCAAGGAAGCGCTGGGAGCCTGGGTTGTGAGGGGCAACCCAACCTGGGCCCCAGTTAAAGCAACAAAGTTTCAACTTTAGAAGTTAAATAAATTCCAGCCAGCCTCGCTGCAAATAGCCATCAGCCACTCACCCAGGCTGGCCAGGTACCGCAGCACGGACCCCTTGAAGGAGATGTGGCCAGCCTGCAAACAGCCATCAGTCCCTCACCAGGCTGGCCAGGCATGCCAGCAGGTGGACATCCCCTAAAGGGTCCCAGGCTGTGAGAGGGCACAGGCTGGGCTGAGGGGAACCCTCCCCCCCTCCCGAGTGCACAGATTTTTGTGCACCGGGCCCCTAGTGTGTGTGTGTATATATATATATATTTTACTGATTTTTTACAGAGAGGAAGAGAGAGGGATAGAGAGTTAGAAACATTAATCAGCTGCCTCCTGCACACTCCCCACTGGGGATGTGCCCGCAACCAAGGTACATGCCCTTGACCAGAATCAAACCCGGCACCCTTGAGTCCGTAGGCCGATACTTTATCCACTGAGCCAAACCAGTCAGGGCCATGACAAGTTCTTAATTTTCTTCCTACCACTTTGTTCCTTCTCAGTTTTCTTTACTGGCTTACCCTCCTGTGCCTGCCCATTAAATGTTGATGTACTCGGAATCAGCCTACACTCTTGACAGTCTTCTTTCCTAGTCACATCAATATTGATGGATTCACTTATAGATGAATTAAAAATTTATATTTAAGCCTGCATGTCTTTTACTGTAGTTCTGCGTATCTAATTGCCATCTGGACATTTCTACTTGCATGTCTCAAAAGTACTATAAATTTAATATATCCAAGATGTTTTCTCTCTCAAGTGAAAAGCATACTCACCCAAGCAATTGTGCAAGTCAGGCACTTGGAAGTTGTCCTTGGTTGTTTCTTAACCCTCCCCTCCCCTCCCCAAATCCAACCAGTCACCAGTTCCAATAGATTTTTTTAAACCTTTTTTGTTCTGATTTGTAACATACATACAGAAAAATCACACACACACACACACTTTTAAAAATTTTTGCTGAAATAATTACAAAGCATAACCGTTGCAACCAACATTCAGGTCATCAAATAGGTGATTGTCAGGACTCCAAAAAGCCCTCCTTAAATTCCCTTCTCCTTTTTAAGAGTAACCTATGTCTTGAATTTTATGATAATTTACTTTCTTATTTTTCTACCTAAGATGCATCCAAACTTGTTTGTTTAATTTTGCCTACTTTTTCAACTTTATATAACTGGAACCATATAGTTTATATCTTTTACTCTGGCTCCTTGCACTCAACATTATTTTGTGAAATTTATTCATGTTTTATGGAGCTGTAGTTTGTCATTGCTGAATATTCTATTATATGAGTAGTAGGGGCCCAGTGCACAAAAATTTGTGCACTCGGGGGGTCCTTCAGCCTAGCCTGTGCCCGCTTGTAGTCTGGGACCTCTTGGGAGATGTCCACCTGCTGGTGTGCCTGGCCAGCCTGGGTGAGGGGCTGATGGATGTTTGGAGGCTGACCAACCACTGAATAACACCATGCGGGTGTGGCCAGCCTGGTGAGGGGCTGAGGGTTGTTTTCAGGCTGCCCACAGCCCCTATTGACCCAAGGTCCCAGGGAGGCTGGCTGGAATCAGGTTTCTGGGGTTTATTTATCTTCTGTAGTTGAAACTTTGTTGCCTTGAGCAGAGGCCTAGCCGGCCTAGGCAGGCAATTTCAACTTCATCATGGTGCAGCAGAAGCCTCCTGTTTGTTCTAGCTCTGTGGCTGCTGGATGCCATCTTGGCTGGGTTAATTTGCATACAGCTGCTCTGATTGGCTGGTGGGCGTGGCTTAGGTGTCTCAGAGTGATTAATTTGCATATTACTCTTTTATTAGATTAGATATCAATTTATTTATTTATTTATTTTGGATGGACATTTAACTTGTCCATGACAAGTTCTCTCTCTCTCTCTCTCTCTCTCTATATATATATATATATTTTTTTTTTACTTTGCAGCAATTATGAATAATGCTATTCTGAACATTTTTGTGTATTTTCAATTTTTGTTGGTAATGCCAGACTGTTTTCCAAAGTGGTTGTACTAGTTTAGATTCCTGCTAACAATGTACTATAAGAATTCCTGTTTTTCTGCCTCATTGCCAAGCATTAGAATTGTCAATATGTCAAATTTTATTATTCTGATATATATATATGTAATGGATTTTTATGTATAATTGGGTTATATTTTTATGTACAATATAGTGCAAAAATCTTAAAATATATAGGTTGATGACTTTTTTTTACATATACGTTACTGTTTCCTAGATGAAGATAGAGAACATTTCCATCACCCCAGAAAGTTCACTCATACTCCTTTCCAATCAGAAACTGTTATTCTGACATACTCTGTTGTTGTTGTTGTTAATCCTCACCTGAGGATATTTTTTTCCATTGATTATTGATTTTTTTTTTTTTTAGAGTGGAAGGGAGGTGGAGAGGGAGAGAGAAAAACATCAATGTGCAATAGAGATATCAATTGGTTGCTTCCACACACGCCCTGAGTGCCCCAGAAATGAACCTGTAACTCAGGTATGCCTTGACTAGGAATCAAACCTGCAATCCTTTGGTGCAAGGACCAGTGCTGTACCACTGAGCCACACCAGTCAGGACTTGACATACTATTTTGATTTCCACCTCTGTACATTTGTTTTGCCTTAGACTTCATGAAAATGGACTCATAAGAGCGTGTGCTCTTTTGTGTCTGGCTTCTTTTTGTTTAGCATAATGGTTTTGTTTGTTTTTGCAGTGCATCCAAGTTGTTGGTTTTATCAGTTATTTTTAAAAATATGTTGTTTTGTTAATTTTTATTTTTCTTAGAGAGGAAGGGAGAGGGAAACACTGATGAGGGAGGAACATCATCATTTGGCTGCCTCCTGCATGCACCCCTACTCAGGATTGAGCCACAGCCGGGCATGTGCCCTGACCAGGAATTGAACCAGCAAGCTCCTGGTTCCTGGGTCAATGCTCAACTGCTGAGCCACACCAGCCTGGAATTCTTCTTTTTTTCATATATTGATTTTTTACAGAGAGGAAGGGAGAGGGATAGAGAGTTAGAAACATCGATGAGAGAGAAACATTGATCAGCTGCTTCCTGCACACTCACTACTGGGTATGTGCCTGCAACCCAGGTATATGCCCTTCACCGGATCGAACCTGGGACCCTTGAGTCCGCAGGCTGACGCTCTATCCACTGAGCCAAACAGGTTAGGGCTGGCAATTATTCTTTATTGCTTAGTTCCATTGTGTGATTGTCATTTTTTTTTTAAAATCTTTATTGTTCAGATTATTACAGATGTTCCTTTTTTTTTAACCCCCATAGCTCCACCTGGTCCACAACCCCCACAACCCCGTGCCCTTATCCCCACCACTGTCCTCATCCATAGATGTAAGATTTTTGTCCAGTCTCTTCCCACACCCCTCACACCCCCTTACCCCTAAGAATGATCAGTCCACTCCCTTTCTATGCCCCTACTTCTATTGTATTCACCAGTTTATTCTGTTCATCAGATATTTTTATTGACTTAATTGTTATATTCACTTGTTGATAGATATGTATTTGTAATCACTTTGTTCGTAATTTTTATCTTTACCTTTTTCTTCTTCTTCCTCCTCTTAAAGAATGCCCTTCAGCATTTCAAATAATCCTGGTTTGGTAGTGATGTACTCCTTTAGCTTTTTCTTGTCTGTGAAGCTCTTTATGTGACCATCAGTTTTACATGATAGCTTTGCTGGGTAGAGTAATCTTGGTTGTAGAATTTTGCTATTCATCACTTTGAATATTTCTTGCCAATCTCTTCTGGCCTGCATGGTTTCTGTTCAGAAATCAGCTGACAGTCGTATGGGTACTCCCTTGTAGGTAACTAACTGCTTTTCTCTTGCTGCTTTTAATATTCTCTCTTTGTCTTTTGCCCTTGGCATTTTAATTATGATGTGTCTTGGTGTGGTCCTCCTTGGGTTCCTTTTGTTTGGGGTCCTCTGTGCTTCTTGGACTTGTAAGTCTATTTCTTTCACCAGGTGGGGGAAGTTTTCTGTCATTATTTCTTCAAATAGGTTTTCAATATCTTGCTCTTTCTCTTATTCTGGCACCCCTATAATTCTGATGTTGGTATGCTTGAAGTTATCCCAGAGGCTCCTTACAAAGTCTTCATATTTTTGGATTCTTTCTTCTTTTTTCTTTTCAGGATGAGTGTTTTTTGCTTCTTTGTATTTTAAATCTTTGACTTGGTTCTTGTGATCCTCTTGTCTGCTATTGGATCTCTATATTATTTTTTATTTCAGTCAGTGTATGCTTAATTTCTGACTGGTCCTTTTCCATTTTTTTGATATTCTCATTAAGATCCTTGAAGGTCTCACTTAGTTCCTCGGAGGTTCGTAGAAGATTCTTGAGTAGCCTTATAACTGTGGTTTTGTGTTTTTTTTTTAAATTTATCTTTATTGTTCAGATTACAGTTGTTCCTCTTTTCCCCCCCATAGCTCCCCTCCTCCCAGTTCCCACCCCACCTTCTGACCTTGCCCCCACCCCACTGACCTCATCCATAGGTGTACGATCATTGTCCATTCTCTTCCCGCACCCCCAACACCCTTAACCCCTGAAAATTGTCAGTCCACTCCCTTTCTATGCCTCTGATTCTATTCTGTTCACCAGATTTTTTATTCACTTGATTCTTAGATTCACTTGTTGATAGATATGTATTTGTTGTTCATAATTTTTACTTTCCTTTTTCTTCTTCCTCTTCTCAAAGGATACCTTTCAGCATTTCATATAATACTGGTTGGGTGGTGATGAACTCTTTTAGCTTTTTCTTGTCTGTGAAGCTTTTTATCTGACCTTCAATTCTGAATGATAGCTTTGCTGGGTAAAGTAATTTTGGCTGTAGGTTCTTGCTATTCATCACTTTGAATATTTCTTGCCACTCCCTTCTGGCCTGCAAAGTTTCTGTTGAGAAATCAGCTGACAGTCGTATGGGTGCCCCCTTGTAGGTAACTAACTGCTTTTCTCTTGCTGCTTTTAATATTCTCTCTTTGTCTTTTGCCCTTGGTATTTTAATTATGATATGTCTTGGTGTGGTCCTCTTTGAGTTCCTTTTGTTTGGGATTCTCTGCGCTTCCTGGACTTGGAAGTCTATTTCTTTCACCAGGTGAGGGAAGTTTTCTGTCATTTCTTCAAATAGGTTTTCAATATCTTGCTCTTTCTCTTCTTCTGGTACCCCTATAATTCTGATGTTGGTACGCTTGAAGTTGTCCCAGAGACTCCTTACACTATCTTCATACTTTTTGATCCTTTTTCTTTTTTTCTTTTTTCTTTTGACTTTTCCGGCTGGATGGGTTTTGCTTCTTCATATTTCATAACTTTGACTTGATTCTTGCGATCCTCTCTTCTGCTGTTGGATCTCTGTATATTATTCTTTATTTCAGTCAGTGTATGCTTAATTTCTAGCTTGTCCTTTTTCATATGCTTGAGGGGCTCAATAAATTTATTAGCAGTCTCTAGAAACTTCTTGAAAAACCTAATAACCGTGGTTTTGAACTCTATATCCTGTCGTTTTCTTTCCTCCATTTCAGTCATTTGTGATCTGTTTCTTTGTTTCCGCATTTTGGCTGCTTCCCTTTCTGAGTTAGGTGATCACTGAGAGGAGTTAACCTCTAAGCCACTTGGTTATGAGAGTCAGCTGTGTCTACAGTGGGAGAACTTCTGTGCTGGAGACACCCTTATGGGGCAAGGGTTGTTTCAGTGGGGCTTTTGTGCTCACTGCTTCTGCCCCGAGTGTGTTCCTTGTAGATCTGAGTTTTATTTAGGATGGTCCCACTCTGGTCATTGGGTGAGGCTGACTCTTGTATCTTTAAGGAGGTGTTGATTTAGTCTTTGCCTTAGGCTACTCAGCCTTTTATATGCAAAAGCCTCTGATGCAGCTTGGGAGGGACGGGGCCTTGGGGAATCTGCAGGGTGGAGCAAATAGCTATGGCTGCTTCTCAGCCCTGCGCTAAGAGACACTGGGTCTCTGTGTCCCACAGTAATTGCTGCAAGCAACGCTGAGAGAAACCCGCTTTGGATTTCCTCCCGGTGCCAGTCATTCCCCCTTCTCTGGGTGTGCGCCTGGGTCCTCAGAAACTCGCCTGGAACTGGAGTTCAGAGCCGCCGGGAGCTTGTGGCTCTCTCCGGTTTGAAAAAGAACTGCGTCCTCCAGTGCCAGCCCTCTCCCCCAGCCCCGTGCGCGCGCCTCTGTACCTCTGCACTTTGCTTCCGCCACTCCTCTGAGTCTCAGTTTCTTTCTAGTTGTAGAATTTTCACTTAGCCAGCCTTCCTGTGGGTGTGAGTGGTGTTCGTGTTTTCTTTTCGTGGTTATTCTGAAATAGTTGTGCACGGCTACATTTATGGTGTTTACCTTATGCTGCCATCTTGCTGTCTGTTATAACTGTGGTTTTGAACTCTATATCCAGTAGTTTGCTTTCCTCCTTTTCTTTCATTTGTGGCCTGTTTCTTTATGTCCACATTTTTGCTGCTTCCCTGTGTTGATAGAGTGGCTTTGTGTGGTAGGTGTCCTCTTGGGCCCAGTAGCTCAGCCTCCCCAATCACCTAGGGTGGACACTCTTGGTGTACGCCTTTGAGGGCTGGGTGCACAGTCTTGTTGTAGTTAAGCCTTGATTGCTGTTGGTATCATTGGGAGGAAATGACCTCCAGGCGAGAACCCGCTGTGTCTATCGTGGAAGAACTACTGTGCAGGAGACACCCTTATGGAACAGAACTTGCTTCAGTGGGGTTTTGGTGCTCACTGAGTCTGCCTCTTGAGTGTGTCCCTTATAGATGTGAGGAGTTGAAATCTGGTATCTGGCCACCGGGTACACTCACTCCAGTATCTCCAAGGAGGTGCAAAGTCATCTGCTGTGTGAGTCCACCCAAGAGGTGGTATAGCAAGATCTATAGATTTCTTCTCGTTGTTTGGGGTTTGGAACTTTTGGAGTTCTCTGTCCCAGCTGCAGTCTGTTTGGTTAGGCTGCAGGCAGACAGGCACACAGCTTGGTTGGGGTTGTAAATTGGATGGGGTGGGGTCTCAGAGAATCACCGGGACAGAGCAAACAGAGATGGCTGCCCCTCAGCTGTCTCTGCAGCTTCTCCCCGTTTTGGTGTCTACACATCCCCGAGTCTCAGAGCTCCGTGTCAGTGATTGCTGCGAACAGCTCTGCTAGAACACCACTATCGTCTTCCGTCCTGTTGCCAGGCAGCCCACAATGAGTTCAATGTGACCCCAGAGCTTGTAATCCCCTTCCAAGCCGTGGACCCAGGTGCAGCCACCACCACCGTTTTGCGCACATCCATACCTCTCCATTCTTGGTGCCAAGAACTTCTACTCAGTCTCAATGCACTCCTCTCTCTTTTTAAAAAAATATATTTTATTGATTTTTTACAGAGAGGAAGGGAGAGAAAGAGCTAGAAACATCGATGAGAGAGAAACATCCATCAGCTGCCTCCTTCACACCTCCCACTGGGGATGTGCCTGCAACCAAGGCACATGCCCCTGGTCCCATCTTGTCTGGGATCCTCTGTGCTTCCTGGGCTTGTATGTTTATTTTCTTTGGCAGGTTAGGATTAGGGTTAGTTTTTAGTCATTTTTTCAAGATTTTCAAATCTCTCTCTTTTCTCTATCTGATACCCTTATGATCCAAATGTTAGTATGCTTGGTGTTTTCCCAGAGGCTCCTTAAACTCTCCTCATTTGTTTTTTTTTTTTGGATTCTTTTTTCTTTGTGCTGTTCTGATTGGGTGTTTTAGATTCTCTTGCCTTTCAAATCAGTGATTTGATCCTCTGCTTTATAGAATCTACTGTTGATTCCCTGCACTGCATTCTTCATTTCAGTTATTGTATTCTGAATACAATTGGTTGTTTTTTTTTATGTCTTCTAGCTCCATTTTTCTGTTGTTTCCTGTCTCTGTAGTTCTCATTGAGTTGATTTACTCTTACCCTAAGTTCATTGAGCATCCTTATAATCAGTGTTTTGAACTCTGCATCTGGTAGATTGCTTGTCTCCATTAATTATTTTTCTGGAGTTTTGTTCTGTGCTTTTATTTGGAACATATCTGTCTCTGCACGTTGTCTGCCTCTCTGTTGTTTGTTTCTGTATATTAGGTAGAGCTGCTATGTCTGCCAGTCTTAGTAGAGTAAGGTGACCAGATGTCCCGCTTTTGGCGGGACAGTCCTGATTTTTAACAATTTGTCCCACGTCGTTTTAAAAAAGTTCCGATTTTTGGAAAGAGACATATGTACTACTCTTTGTAATAATTTAAGTAATCTTATATAATAAAAGGGTAATATGCAAATGGACCCTAACAGCAGAACCACTGGGAATGACTAGTCACTATGACACACACTGCCCACCAGGGGGCAGATGCTCAATGCAGGAGCTGCCCCCTGGTGGTCAGTGCACTACCACAGGGGAGCCCTGCTCAGCCACAAGCCAGGCTGACGGCTGCCAGTACAGTGATGGTGGGAGTCTTTCCCGCCTCCTCAGCAGCACTAAGGATGTCTGACTGCAGCTTAGGCCTGCTCCCTGCTGGCAAGTGGACATCCCCCGAGGGCTCCCGGGCTGCCAGAGGGATGTCTGACTGCCAGCTTAGGCCCAATCCCCCTGGGGAGCAGGCCTGAGCCAGCAGGTGGACATCCCCCAAGGGGTCGTAGACTGTGAGAGGGCACAGGCTGGGCTGAAAGACCCCCTGAGTGCACAAATTTTTGTGCACCGGGCCTCTAGTAATAATAATAAAAAGACCCCCCCCCCCCCAGTCAATGGTGTCCCGCTTTACCAATGTTAAAATCTGGTCACCTTATAGTAGAGTGGCCTTATGTAATAGGTGTCCTGTGGGACCCAGTGGCACTGTCTTCCTGGTGACCTGGTCCAGGTCCTCCAGGTGTGTCCCTTGTGTAGGTTCTGTGAGCACTCCTATTGTAGTTGAGCCTTGATTGCTATTAGGGCATCAATGAGAGGGATTGACTCTCAGGCTAATTGGCTTTGATTACAGCCAAAATGCTGTTGTGCAGGAGCTGACCCAGGAACAGGATTCACTTAAGCAGGGCTCTGGTGCCTGCTGAATCTGCCCTACGGATGTGTCATTTGTGGAGATGGTTGGGTAGTGTTTGGTGTAATCTGAAGCTGGCCTCTGGGTGTGTTGGTTCTGGGGCCTCTTGGGAGGGGCTCTGGTGTAAGCCAAGGTCAGCCACGGTTTGTGCCCTGCCAAGGGCCAACTGTTAATGAGCTACAAAAGTGATTTGCAGATGGTTGCCTCTTGTGCTGGGGTTGGGTGTGCCTGGTAGAGGGATGAACTGTAAGCCAAGGCTGGCTGCCACTGGTGTTGGGCTTGGGCTGTTTATGAAGGGGTATGGGCATGCCAAGGCTAGGCGCTGCTCTTTTGGGGTTTGTGAACCTTTGAGAGATTTTAGTAAAGTCTGCAGCATGAGCCAAGACAGGCCATTTGTATGGAAAAGCACTGGAAGTGGCTTGGGTGAGCCAACAAGTTGTTGGGATAGGGACTCAGAATCACAAGAGCTAGGGGAATGGTGTAGACACGTTGATGAAGACTCAGACCCGATAACCTGCCTGTGCCTGCAGGCTAGGTAGGGGGAGGAGCAATGACTTCTGCCAGTCCAGGAGAAAGCTGTCCCTCCAACCCTCGCCCTAAAGCCAGACAGTTCATTTCCTTCCTATGTGTCCCTAGTGTTTTCCCAGCTGCTTCCCTAGGACTGGAACTCAGAGCAAGTGAGTCTATTAGTGAGGAAGTCCATGTGTTGATCTGCTAACAGGAATGCCTGGGTTCCCAGAAAACCCCCATCTCACTCAGCCACAATCTTCACTAGTTTCACAGTCAGAAGTTATGGGGATTTCTCTTTTGGACCTAAAGCCCTCGGCTGGGGAGCCTGGTGAAGGGCTGGGACCCCTCGTCCTCAGGGGGACCCCTGCATCAGGGATATCCCTCCCAATTTTTAACCACCACATATGGGTGTGGTACCAGCCTGTTTCATGTCTCCACCTCTCCAACCAGCACTGATTACTGTCTTGAAAAAGAGTTGCTTAGAGTTGCTGTCACATTCCAAAATTACCCACAGTAGACCTCTCAGAGTTCTGTTTTGGTTAGCAATACTGTATGCAACTGTGAATAACACTGGTTTTCTTTTGTTTTTCTGGCCATGGAAAAAAGATCTAATATTTTATTGATATTAGCTAGGCTAATTTCTGAGCCATGTGTTGATAATTTTTCAAGTTTAAATTTACTTGAACTTCATAAAATCTGAGGTTATAATCAGAATATTTTGATATTCCAAAGATAATATTTTTGTTCAGTTTGTTAATGGAAAGCTAGATAGTTTTTTAAAATTTATTGTTGACAGTATTACAGATGTCCCCCCATTTTTTCCCCATTTGCCCCCACCAAACAGCCCCTGCCCCACCTTAAGCCTTCACCATACTATTGTCTGTGTCATTGGACTATGCATATATTCTTTGGTTAATCTCTTCCTATATCCCCCCACCCTCCCTCCCTTCTGAGATCTGTCATTTGTTCCATGCATCTCTGCCTCTGGACCTAATTTATTCATTACTTATTTCATCAGATTCCACATACAGGTGAGATCATGTGATATTCCTCTTTCTCTAACTGGCTAATTTTGCTTAGAGTAATAATTTTCAGGTCCATACTTGCTGTTGCAAAGGGTAAGAGTTCCTTTTTTATAGGCATATAGTATTCCATTATATAAATGTACCACAGCTTCTTTTATTCACTCATCTTCTGATGGGCACTTGGGCTGTTTCCAGATCTTAGCTATTGTAGTAACACTGGTGTGAATGCAGGAGTGCATATATTCTTTCTGATTGGTGTTTCAGGATTCTTTAGATATATTCTCAGAATATCATTGACTATATGTCTGTTTTTATGCTAATATCAGTTATATTCTCAGAAGTGGGATTGTTGGGTGAAATGGCAATCATACTTTAATTTTTTGAGGAAACTTCATACTGTTTTCCACAATGGCTGCACCAATCTGCATTCCTTCAGCAGTGTGCTAGGGTTCCCTTTTCTCTATATCCTTGCCAGCACTTGTTGTTTGTTGATTTATAGATGGTAGCCATTTTGGCAGGTGGAAGGCAGTACTTCATTGTAGTTTTAATTTGAATCTCTCTGATAAGTGACATTGAGCATGTTTTCATGTCTATTGGCCCTCTGTACGTCCTCTTTGGAGAACTGTATTTAGGTCCTCTATTTTTTTAATTGGATTGGTAGGTGTGGGTTTTTTCATGTTAAGTTGTATGACTTTTATAAAATTTGGATATTAACCTCTTACCAGATGTATTATTAGCAAATATCTCCCCTTGAGGATTGTCTTTTCATTTTGTTGATGGTTTCTTTTGCTATGCAAAAACTTTTCAGTTTAATATAGTCCCATTTGTTTCTTTTTTTCTTTTGACTGAAGAGGTATATAAAAATATATATAACTAAGAGCAATATCAGAGAGTTCACTGCCTATATTTTTCCTAGAAGTCTTATGGTTGTGGGTTTTCTTCATATAAGTCTTCAATCTATTTTTTGTTTTTTTTTTTTCTTGTATACTAGAGGCCCAGTGCACGGATTTGTGCACTGTGGGGTCCCTCAGCCTGGCCTGCACCCTCTCGCAATCTGGAACTCCTCAGAGGATGTTGGACTGCTGGTTTCGCCCAATCCCCACAGGCTAGGCCAAGGACCCCACCAGAGCACAAATCCGTGCTCTAGGCCTCTAGTATGCATATAAGATCACTTCCTACCCTCCCATAACTCCCCCTCCCTCTAAGATTCATCAGTCTATTCCATGTTTCTATGCCTGTGTGTTGAGCATCTGCCCCCTGTTGGTCAGTGCTCATCATACTACCTGTCTTTTATATATATACTGACATACAGGTTATATATATAGATGGTGTGAGAAAGTAGTCTAGTTTCATTATTTTTGCATGTATCTGTTCAGTTTTCCCAGAACCATTTATTGAATAAACTGTTTTTACCCCACTGTATATTGTTGCCCCCTTCATCATATATTAATTGGTCATATAGACAAAGGTTAACTTCTGGGCTCTCTATTCTTTTCATTGACCTATATGTCTGTTTTTATGCTAATATCATGCCATTTTGATTACTATACCTTGGTAATATAGTTTGATATCTGGTAGCCTGAAACCTCTAACTTTGTTCTTTTTCAAGATTGATGTCACTATTCAGGGCCTTTTGTGGTTCTATGTACATTTTATGATTATTTATTCTGTTCTGTGAAATACACCATTGGTATTTTGATAGAGATTGTTTTGGGTAATATGGACATTTTGATGATGTTAATTCTTCCTATTCACGAGCACTATATGTGCATCTATATATTTGTATCTTCAGTTTCTTTTTTTAGTATCATAATTTTCCAAGTACAGTGTTTTACCTCTTTGGTTAAATTTCTTTATTTTTAATTTTTTATGCAATTGTAACTGGGATTGTTTCCTTATTTTTTTTCTGATAATTCATCATTAGTAGTGTAAAAATAATGCAACTCACTTCTGAATATTTATTTTGTATCCTACTACTCTACTGAATTCATTTATCAGTTCTAGCAGCTTTTTGGTGGAATCTTTAGGGTTCTTTATATACCATATCATGTCATCTGTAAATAATGGACAGTTTTACTTATTTATTTCCAATTTGGCTGCCTTTTATTTCTTCTTGTCTTGTTGTTGTGGCTAGAATTTCCAATACAATGTTGAATAAAGGTGAAAGTGGACATTCCTGTCCTATTCCTGATCTTAAGAGAAATGCTTTTAGTTTTTCTCCGATGACTACAATGTTAAGTTGGGTTTCTCAGATATTGCTTTATTTTGTTGACACACGTTTTCTCTATTTCCACCTTGCTGAGAGTTTTTCACATTGATATGAAAATCTGTTGATATGATCATATGATTTTTATCCTTGATTTTCTTTATGTGATGTATCATATTAATTGATTTGCAGATATTGCACCAACCTTGCATACCAAGAATAATTTCCATTTGGTCATGGTATATGATGTTTTTAATGTATTGCTAAATGCTGTTTGCTGATTTTTATTTGTGTGTATGTATGTGTGTATGTGTGTGTGTGTGTGTGGTAGAAAGGTTTATTTGCATGAAATTATATCTCTTGGTTTCCAAAGTGCCATTTCCCTTAAATCAATCCTGGAAAATGTGCAGCTGGGACTTCAGCAGAACTAAAAGCAAAGCCAGTGTCCAGAGTTTCCATTCCATGGTGAAATTGAGTACAGCAGAGTATCGGGCTAATAGTAGATTTTGCTGATATTTTGTTGAGAATTTTTGCATCCGGGTTCATCAGGGATATTGGTCTACCAGTTTCTTTCTTTATAGTGTCTTTGTCTGGTTTTGAAATTAGGATAAAGCTAGTCTCATTAAATGAGTTTGGGAGTCTTCCTTTCTTTTGAATTTTGTGGAGTAGTTTGAGAAGTATAGGTCTTAATTTTTCTTTGAATGTTTGGTAAAATTAACCTGTGAAGTCATCTGGTCTAGGACTTGTTTGCTGGGAGTTGTTTTTTTAAAAATATATTTTATTGATTTTTTTTATGGAGAGGGATAGAGAGTTAGCAACATTGATAAGAGAGAAACATCGATCAGCTGCTTCCTGCACACCCCCTACTAGGGATGTGCCTGCAACCAAGGTACATGCCCATGACCGGAATTGAACCTGGGACCCTTGAGTCCGCAAGCCAATGCTCTGTCCACTGAGCAAAACTGTCTAGGGCAGGGGAGGTTTTTTATTTTTTACTAGCTGTACCCGGCCACATGTTGCTGTGGCTCAGTCTGGTTAAATGGAAAAGAAAGAAAAGAGAAAGCGTACATTTCTAATATGTGTAATTGCACAATGCTTGTGGGTATACAATGCGCCCTCCCGGGTGGCTGCCCCTGGCATGCTGCCACCCCCGCCCTGCCCTGCTGGTCTGGCCTCACACATGTGCACCTCTGCAGCCTGGGCCCCCCAGCGCCAGCCTATACTCCTGCTCCCCACAGGCGGCCTGCGCCCTGCGCCTTGTGCCCCGTGCTCGAAGCGGCCCAGCTGCTCCCGTCTCCTGCCCACAGGAGCCCTTGCCGAGCTGCCCAAAAGCTGGAGGAAAAAGGAGCCGAAGAAGCTTCCCCGCCCTTGCCTGCTTCACTCCCTGAGAGCCCTCGGCTGCCGGCGTGGGAGGGACCGCAGCGGCCTCCCAAGCCCCAGCCCAGCCCCGGCCCAAGGTCCAGTCCTGCACTGGTTGATATTTCGCAACATGATAATTGGCACGCCAATTTTCAATTGCGGTACATGCGGTGGCATCCCTGGCAGATTGAGTGAATTCCAAAATTCTGTTGGATAATTAACTGCTTCATCTGCTTCCACAACAGTGGCAATGGACTTGGATGTGACTGCCTGGCTTTGAATGTTAGACTGAATAATATTGTTAAGTTCGTAGCATGTGTTGCTTTTACATCAAACAGATGGCGCTGTTTTTCAAAAAAAGCATTTTTTTACCTGTTTTTTCAAAAACATGTTTTTACCTGTCATAGGTGTGATATCTATATAATGTAGGTATATAAAAACACGTGCTTATTCAAATGCAACATGTCAAAATTTCAAAGCAATCGGTGAAGAACTTTTGGAGATTTGAGATTTTGAACAAACAAACATTTACATTTTTATTTATATAGATTTGTTTATTTGCTGCTTCGATTTTGTTAATTGTAATCAGTATGTTCAGATTTTGTTTCTTGATTCAGTTTTAGAAGATTGTATGTTTCTAGGAATTTATTTATTCTAGGTTGTCCAATTTGTTGACATATAGTTGTTTACAATATTTTATTGTAAACCTTTGTATTTCTGTGGTATTAGTTGTTATTTCTCTTCTTTCATGTCCTATTTACTTGATTCCCCTCTCTCTCTATGAGTTGGTTAAATGTTTATCAATCTTGTTTATCTTTTTAGAGAATCAACTCTTGGTTTCATTGATCTTTTGTTATTTTATTACTAGATGCCTGGTACATGAAATTCGTGCACTGGGGGAAAGAGGGGACCCTCAGCCCAGCCTGTGCCCTCTCATAGTCCAGGACCCCTCAGGGGATGTCTGACTGCCAGATATCTAAGACAAGCAGTCAGACATCTCTCTCCCAATCCGTGAGCCCAGCTTCTGGCTGAGCAGTGCTCCCCTTGTGGAAGTGCACTGACCACCAGGAGGCAGCTCCTGCATTGAGCATCTGCGCCCTGGTGGTCAGTGCACATCATAGCAACTGGTTGTTCTGGTCATTCTGCCATTATAGTCGCTTAGGCTTTATATATATATATATATATATACTAGGGGCCCGGTGCACAAAAATTTGTGCACTCGGGGTGGAGGGAGTCCCTCAGCCCGGCCTGTGCCCTCTCACAGTCTGGGACCCCTCAGTGGATGTCCTATGATGGCTCCAGTCTGCCAGGCGCCTTCTGTGTGTGTGTGTGTGTGTGTGTGTGTCACCACTGGGGACCTGCCCCCAGCCGCATCTGAGGCTCGGA
>PVJC01027587.1:0-23209 GCA_004026665.1 Murina feae
GTGGAGCAGGGCAAGTGGAACAGGGCAGGTGGAGCAGGGCAGGTGGAGCAGGGCAGGTGGATGAGAGCAGGTGGAGCAGGGCAGGTGGAACAGGGCAGGTGGAGCAGGGCAGGTGGAGCAGGGCAGGTGGATGAGAGCAGGGCAGAGTGGAGCACAGTTGTCTAGTTGGTGAGGGACCCCACCTCAGAACCACCTAGTTCAAGGGGCCCCTCACAGCTGTTCTGGCCCAGAGCTGAGCTGTAACACTATTGAGCTGTTTGACAACAGTGTTATATCACATTTGAGCTGTTTACACAGAATAAAGTTTCTTTCTTCACTGTAACCCAAATTATGGATTCCTGTTAGTGATGAATTAGCACCTGAAATTATTGGTTGACATTTAGTCCATGCCTTTTGAAGCAAATGTAAGCATTACCTGCCAGGTTCCTTAAACTGTGGCCTCAAATCAGTAAAGAAGACTCCTGAAGGCCATTACCACTCCTCCAGGAGGCACATCATTTCTACCTTAAATGCCAAAACAAGCATCCAGTACATCATGGGTCCTCAAGAACATGTTTTTTGAAGGGATGACCTCAGCAAATGACAGTAAGTATAAATAAATAGAAGAGGGTATGAAATTGAGCAATGACAAATGGCTTTCACTATCTGAAGGACTTTCTGAAAATAGTCTGCTTAGTCACTGTAAGGTGTACTGAGCAAAGCACATTTGGTCCTTCCTAATTTATACAACTAGATGTGTGTCTCTGAGAACCTAAAACACCCAAGTGCTCCTCTTTTGTTGTAGCTGAGCAGCTCAGTTGGTTAGAGCATTGTCTCAGTACACCAAGGTTGCAGGTTCGATTCCAGGACAAGAATTAACCAATGAATACGTAAATAAGTAGGACAAGAAATCAATGTAGCTAGCTAGCTATCTATCTATCTATCTATCTATCTATCTATCTCTTCCTTTTTCTCTAAAAAAAAAAAACTCAATAAATAAAATAAACAAAAAGAGCCAGGTCTTGAAAAATGTATATTCTGAAACAAAGTTTCAAGGCTCACTTATTGTGTTCACCCATGCGACCATAAATAGCGCTTACTCTGAATAATATATGTGTGTGTGTGTGTTGACCAGATTAGAAAACCATCTTAAAAGTTAAAAAAAAAAAAATGCATTGATTACATCAGAGAATGAGTAGTATGCCATTTCAGATAGCCAAGAGCAATCCCCAATCTTTACTAGGTGAACACTTCTTAGATATAAATGAAGGGACTCTTTATTTCTATCTGTTCCTCACTTTAGAACCCCAGCCATAGAGAAATATCTATTTTTAGGGTAGCATAATGCCTGTAGTAATACACTCTTACACATATGCTTATTCACTCAATAAGTCCTGCACTGGAGACCAATTTCATGATACCCTAAAGGCTTTCTGTTTTAAAGGGTATTTATATAAATATAGAGGCCCAGAGAGCCAGTTATGGCCCAATCCCCGCAGGCCAGGTGCATGAATCCGTGCACCAGGCCTCTAGTATGCATATAAAATCTTTAGTTAATCTCTTCCCACCCTCCCCACTCTCCCCTTCCCTCTGAGATTCATCAGTCTGTTCCATGTTTCCACGCTTGTGGTTTCCACTCCTGCATTGAGCATCTGCCCCAAGGTGGTCAGTGTGCCTCATAGCTAATGGACAGTCGGACAGTCGGATGGTCGCTTAGGCTTTTATATATATAGATAGATTCAATAGTATTTACAGAACATCAACTACATGCCAGGTTCTAGGCTAAGTCGGGCCCTATGTGCAAATCAAAGATGATTATATCATTCAATGAACTTACAGTTTTATAAGTATTTGATAAATACTCAAAAAACCATAACATCCTACTAAAAAAAAAAGTAGTGCAATAAAGAAATGAGAAACTGTAAAGAATGATTAGGATTTTGAGAGAGAGAGAGGTGAAGAAGGGCTTTCAGCAAAAGAAAAAGTATTGTAGAAAAAGAGGTAAGCCCAGGAATGTGACCGGATGTTGAAGCATTTTGTTAGGTATTTTAAAAAAGCGGAAAATAAGGGTAGCGAAAGCAGACTAAAGCCTAACTGGAGAGGCCCTAAAGTGCTAAGGTTAAATATTAAAACTTCCTTTCTTAACAAGGACAAACAAAGACATGATAGATTCAAGGAAGAAGAGAATCACTGAAAATGGAAACTGGTCTCAATATGAACAAAATACTAGAAGAAAATAGAAATCAGGAAAACTAGGAGGCAAGCACTTTTCTTTTTTGTTTTGTTTTGTTAATCCTCACTCAAGGACATTTTTCCCATTGATTTTTTAGAGAGAGTGGAAGGGAGTGGAAAGAGAGAGATACACTGATTGGTTGCCTCTTGCACATGCCCAATGAGGGCCGGGTATCGAACCTGCAACCCAGGTAATATACATGCCCTTAATGGTGAATCAAACCCATCAAACCAGTGATCCTTCCATGGGAGGGCCAACTCTCTAACTACTGAGCTCACTGGTCAGGGTAGGAACATTGTCTAACGCTATAGATGTCTGCATAACATATTTTAAAAAAGAAAAGTCATCAAGAAACAAGTTAAACAATATCTATATCTATAGTTATATAAATATAGATATCCTCCTATCTAATAGAGGGAATATGCTAATTGACCCTCATGCCATTGCAAAGATGGCAGCACCCACAGCTAATAAGAAGGAACTATGGTAGTTGACTGCCACACTCTCAAAGATGGCAGCGCCCACAGCCAATAAGGAGGGACAAATTGACTGCCCACCCTCAAAGATGCAGCACCCACAGCCAGTAAGGAGGGACTATGCCAATTGACTGCCCCATCCTCAAAGATGGCAGCACCCACAGCCAGTAAGGAGGGACTATGCCAATTGACTGTCTCATTCTCAAAGATTGCAGTACCCACAGCCAATAAGGAGGGAAAATGCTAATTGCTGCCCTGCCCTCAAAAATGGCAGTGCCCACAACCAAAAGATGGCATCGCCCAGACCCCTCAGCCCTGCCGGGCAGCAGGCACATGCCTGCCTCTGGAGTCTCCCAGTTCCCTCAGCCCCTCAGCTGCCCAGGGCCAGTCCAAGTGCAGGCAAGCCTTGGATATGGCGGCTGCCCAGCCACCCAGGCCACACAAGGTGCAGGTAACCAAGGCCGGCCAAGGCTTGCACTGCCGGCAGTGGCAGCAACAGAGGTGTGATGGGGGGGGGGGAGGGTCACTTTTCCATGATCGCTGGGTCATCTCCCACTCCTGAGGGCTCCCAGACTGTGAGATGGGGCAGCTCGTGCAGAGGTACCCCCCTCCAGTGCATGAATTTTCATGCATCGGGCCTCTAGTAGATATATAGATACAGATGGATATAGATAAAGTCTGTCTTTAAATATACATAAAAACTTTTTTTCTTAAAGTTCAACACTAAAAAAGGGAGTCACAAGACATTCCTAATTCTACCTATGCTGGAATAAATGGCACCAGACTTGCCCCCTTCCCACTGTAACCAACCAGAAAACTGTACAAAATATATAAAACTGTTTCAGACAGTGCACAATATGGCAGTACTGAACTGTAAAACATGAAGAAGGGAAGACAATAAGGTGAACCCTATGGTTACTCTGGTTCTACCTAGAGGCACTCTATGCACCATTGAGGTTTAGCTGAATTGAGGGAGTAGATTATTAGAGCTTCAGAGAGACTAAGGTGTATGAACTTTGCAAGGATGTAGTGCATACGAGAAAGAAAGCTCCACATATCTACATAGGGGTATCGACACAGGGATCTTCCACATATCTACTTATGGATCCCCATTTCTGATGAATATTATAAAACTTTATGAGGCTGATTGGAGGACAACTATGAGACAGTCATAACCTAAATACTACCCAAAAATCAGGGAGGCCTAGAGGATGTTCAAGGTCAGAACAGAAGAGTAGAGACTGCCTTGGTCAGACATGACATCCAACAGAGCATGAAGCAGGGTCACATCTTAATAACAGGCTGAATTAGCTCCACAGTAAAGATTACTCAAGAACGATCTTACCAACATTTAAAAACCAGCCTCAAGATAAAGCTAATCCACAAAGAACTTGAAACTGCCAACCAAAACGAATACTCTTTGTAAAAAGACAATGAAATCAGGACATTCGATAATACAAAACTCACAATGCCCATCAGCTAACCAAAAACTACCACACTTGTGAGGAAGAAAAGAGTGACTCATTGCCAAGACAAAACAACAGATTGTAGATCTAGAAATGGCCGAAACGATGGAACTAGCATACTTAGGACATTTAAAAATCAAGTACATTAAAAGAGTACTTAATAAGGTATTCAAGAATTTATTTTTAAATGTAACATGAAAAGATGAAAGCTACTTTAAAAAGTAGAACTTCCACAGATTAAATAAAAATGTCTTTTTTTAAAAATGCACTTGTTGGTCTTGTGACAATACAGAAGATCATTTAACTTGAAGGCACACCAATAAAAACTGCCAAATAAAAACACTGAAAAAAAGAGGCTGAAAAAAAGTGATTTGGGCCTCAGCGGCCTGTGAGTAATACCTAGCCATCAATCCCATGTGTAACTGGGAGCCCAAAAAGGAAAAGCAGAAGAAAGTTTTGAAAAATTAATGGCCTAAAAGTTTTCAAATTTGAGGAGAATGATAAACCTACGTATCCAAGAAACTCAAAAACTCTCAAGCAGAATACCTATCCAAAAACTATGCTGACACACACCCCTTCACAAAAAAAAAATGAAAATGCTAAAAAGAATCTCTAAAAAGCACAGAGGTGAAAAAACAACAACAGATTACAATATTCGATTTACAGGGAAAAAGGATAAGAAAACCTGCTGATCCAAAATAAAGAGGGGGGAAAAACTCAGGGTACAATTCAAAAATAAAATATTTTCAAATAAAAGGTGAGAATATGTTGACAGTAGAACGGTGCTATAAGAAATGTTTATTTCATCAGTCTGAAGAAAAAAATTACTATTTGGAAGCACTGATCTAATGGAGGAATGAAGAGCGTAAGAAAGAATAAGTATGCAAGTAAATATAATAGGCTTTTTTCTCATTTCCAATTCCTCTAGAAGAAAATTGAACATTTAAAAAAATTAATAAAAAAACACTGTGATGTTTTACATAAAATAAAATATGCAACAATAATACAAAGAACAGGAGGAAAAATATGTGACATGTAAAAGCTTTTAAATTATATAAGTGGTATAATAATATCATTGGAATATAGACTGTGATAAGTTGAAATTTGTATTATAAATCCAATGTAAACCACTAAATAAAATAAATAGAAATATACATATAATAATCCAAAAGATGAGGTTAAAAATAAATAGTAATCCTAATGAAAGCAGAAAAAAAAAAGGTAAAAGGAATAAAGAACATATGGGGGAGGGGAACATCTGTAACACTTTCAACAATAAATATAAATTTTTTAAAAAGGAACATATCTGATATATATAAACATATTTCACAGACACTGCACATTTTTTTCTTTTTTTTAATATATATTTTATTGATTTTTTAACAGAGAGGAATGGAGAGGGACAGAGAGCTAGAAACATCGATGAGAGACAAACATTGACCAGCTGCCTCCTGCACACCCCCTACTGGGGATGTGCCCGCAACCAAGGCACATGCCCTTGACCGGAATCGAACCTGGGACCCTTCAGTTCGCAGGCTGACACCCCATCCACTGAGCCACACCTTGGTAGGGCCATTTTTATTTTTCTTTTGATTACTTTTATATATTGTAGATACAAGTCCTTTACAGAGATATAATTTGCAAATATATTGTCCCATTCAGTAAGTTGTCTCTTCATTTTCTTGATGGTGTCTTTTGAAGTATGAAAGTTTTTAATGTTGATGAAGTCAAATTTATCTATTTTTTCTTTTGTCACTTTTGGTATGTTCCAAGGCTTTGCTTACCCCAAGAACATGAAGATTTACTCTCATGTTTTCTCCTAAGAGTTTATAGCTTTGGTTCTTGCATTCAGGCCTATAATCCATTTGACCTTAATTTTAATAGACAGTATTAAAAAAAGGGTCCAAATTTATTAGTTTGCTAATGCATACAGAGTTGTCCCAGCACCGTTTGTTAAAAAGGTTATTCTTTCTCTATTGAATTATCTTGGCACCCTTGTCAAAAGTCAATTATACATAAATGTCAGGATTTATTTCTGGACTCTCAATTCTATTCCACTGATTTATATGTCTACCATGCTACCAGTATCAAACTGCCTGGATTACTGTAGCTTTGTAATAAGTTTTGAAATCAGGATGAGTCTTTCACTTTTCTTCTTTTTCAAGACTATTCTGAGTATTCTAGGTAACCTAAATTCCCATATGAATTTTAGGATCAGTTTTTCATTTTCTAAAAGAAAAAAAAAGGCAGCTGGGATTTTGACAGAGATGGTCTTAAATTGGTCCTTCATTTGGAAGAGTATTGCCACCTACTAACTTCTCTGACACACCAACATCAATGTATTTCTCTTTATTTCTTTAGTTTCTTCCAACTTCTGTAGGTTTTGGAAAGTAATTTTTGTGCTGCTTTTGTTAAATTTGTTCCCATTTGATTTCTTGTGCTATTGTAAATAAAACTGTTAAGTTCACTTTTATTTTATTCATTGCTAGTATACAGAAATTCAACTAATTTCTGTATATTGCTCTTGCAGTTTCCATCAAAGTTAAATATACACTTACCAATTCTACTCCTGGGTATCTAAGCCAGAAGAATTAAAGCATATGTACAGAAAGACTTGTACCACCACCCCCAAATGTCCCTAAACAGATAAATGGATAAGCAAATTGGGGCACATTTATACAATGAACACTACTTTGCAGAGAAAAAGAACTACTAAGACATACAGTAACAGTTAAGTTTAAGAAACATTATGCCAAAAAGAGTGCATAATGTATGATTTTTTAAAAATATATTTTATTGATATTTTACAGAGAGGAAGGGAGAGAGAAAGAGAGTTAGAAACATCGATGAGAGAAAAACATCAATCAGCTGCCTCCTGCACACCTTCCACTGGGGATGTGCCCGCAACCAAGATACATGCCCTTGACCGGAATCAAACCTGGGACCTTTCAGTGCGAAGGCCAACGCTCTATCCACTGAGCCAAACTGGTTAGGACATATGATTCTCTTTATATGAAACTCTAAAGTGGGTAAAACTAAGTCACAGTGATAAAAATCAGATCAATAATTGCCTGGAAATAAGATAAGGGAGGGTGGGAGAAGTGACTTGCCAAGGGACCCGGGATCTATTTGAGGTGATAAAAATGTTATATACCTTGATTGTAGTAGTAGTTACATACTTGTGTATATTTGTCAAAACTCCTGAACTGTACATTTAAAGCAAATTATATTCCAATATATTTGATTTAAAAATTAGAAAGGAGAAGAAACATTCAGACATTTGGAAATAGCATCACTGTCCAAAGATGCCAATAAAAGGCACATCAAATACAAGTTTAAGCACTATATGATACATCTTCTATTGTCTTTTGTTCATTAAATCAATTATTTATTAAGTATCAACGAAGTACCAGGAATTAATTATTCTAAGTGCGGTGGTACAATAGTAAACAAAACAAAATCCCCTGCCTTCAAGTTTTCATCCCAATGGGAAAAGACTGACCATAAAAAAGTAAAAGTTAAAGGAATATGACATTTCAGTAAAGATCCCTGAAGGGTTAGGGAATAAGCTAAATAGCTAGTTATCTGGGGAAGAGCATTCCAGGCAAAGGGAACTACAAGTGCAAAGGCCCCGGGGCCAACTATTCAAGGAACAATATGGTTCCAGATGTGAATGGAGAGTAGTAAAAAGAGTCAAAAAGATGAGGCTGCAGATGGGGCAATAACATCGCGTAGAGCCTTACAAGCTACTACTATTAGAAGTTAGCTTTTAATGTGAGAAAGGAAGTAACTGAAGTTTTGAAGTAAAGAATGGCAGGGCTTGATGTATGTTTTCACTGTGGTTATCTTGGCTACTGCGCTGAGATTAAACTTCTGGGTTAGGATGCAACTACTGCTAGAGGAAGCATGGCGGCCAGTCAAAAGGCTATTAAAAAAATAATCCAAGACATGACAATAGGTTGGACCAGGTAATAGTGGAGGTGATGAGAGGTGGTCATATCCAGATTCTAGATAAGCTTTTACGATAAAGCCAACATGAATTACTGACATGAGGTGTGGATGTGAGAGAGATGAGTCAGGGATGACTCCAAGGTTTTTGGTCTGAGTAACATGGATGAACCTGTCAGTGACTTAGGCGAAGAAGACTACAGATGAAACACATTTGAGTAAAATGATCTGTTGAGTTTAAATATCCATATGGGGTATCACAAAACAACTGTACATATCTGGAGTTCAGAGAAAAAAAGCAGCCCCTTCTAAATTAAAGGTTTTTAAGTTTTTGCAAAGTAAATCACTGGGTCTAATGGTGTGTGTGTGTGTGTGTGTGTGTGTGTGTAAGTAAAACTTTCAGAAAATACATTAGGGCCTCAGCACTCATGGACTATTTGTTTTTTCTCATTTACATAAATCCATACAAGTCTGCGAGGCACTTCACACCTTTATTTTTACTTTCACATCTGAAGTACAGCAATATGGATAGATAAGGTGTATATTTAAGATAACAATGTGAACAGACACATTCCTGGAGCTACAGCTATTTAAAAGTGACACTAGCATCAAGACACTCATTCTTATTCTGGGAAGGCTTTAAAAACAATCACTTGTTATGAAACTAATTGCACTGCCAAATGCTTCTTAGGATTGGATGTGAAAATTGTCAGTGCTCTACATTTTACTGTTTTAAATCAAGGGAAGTAAAAGACTTTGTGATTAGACTTAAAAGTTTGCTTTTGATGCTTATAACCATCTAGTTTCTAAAGCGAATAACATTTCCACACCGTATCTCATAAAGGAAGACACTTCGGCATTACTGAAGAAATGCAAAAATTATCAAACTTCAACTAATACTGTTACATGGGCAAGCTTAATTGATGGTTGAAACCATTAAAAAAAAAAGTTGTAGTGTGGATTAGCATTACTTCTCCCCTGCAGTCTACTCATTCCCAATCCCTTGCCTGGATTATTCCCTCATGCTAGAATGCCTTTTATTCCCAGCTGATATCCGCTCTCCCATCAAATTCAGCCTCTTCCACAAGCCTGCCCTGAACCCCAGTGGTTTGTGCTACATGCCCACAGCATTGCCACGTCCATGTCTAAAGCTTCTATGTCATTCTGCCATGGGTTAAGTTTAACTACGCTAAAGCAGAAGTTCCCTGAGAACAGAAAATCTTAGTCATCTTTGCCTTCCCTAAAATGCCCAACATAGTACCTTACATATCAGGCTGTAGGTGCTCACTAAAGGTTTGTTCAACTAAACCTATTAAACTAAGAAAATGATCAAATAGATGAACTCAATGGAATATATCTCCATTTCCTTTCATAACTTCAAACAGACTCTTTTCAGATCTAACTCCCTATCTCTCCATAACACTCCAGATAAATCCTATTACTACTCACTTTCAAGTACTGTAAAATATAGACTAGTCCAATCTAAACCTCTAATTTCATATCTTATTCAAAGAATATCTACGTACCATAACCTCAACATAGGCAAGCCAAGAGAATGCATACAATCTGGTTTGGAATTAGGAGTTTTGGTTTTTGTTTTGTGGTATGTGTTTTTTTCCAGTATTCTTCCTGATCCTTTCACCTTTCTACACTTCCCCGCTTTCTAGTTGTTGTGAATCAGGATAGGAAGAGAAAAAGGGACACATGTCCTGTGTGCTAGTTCCACAGGCTTTTACCAGAGAGCCAGGAAGCAGGATGATCTGTTATCCTGCGTACTTATTGAAAGCTCCTTCTCTCATTCTTAAAGGATCCCAGGTTGGACAGTATATTTCAGGTCTTTATGGCGAGGCAGCCCTGAATTAAGCAAAGAGGCTGGTGCCTCCACCCTGCACAGTTCCCTGCTGTGGGAGGTACGTTCTCAGAAGACTGACCTCATACTCCCCCACCTACAGTCCCCTCCCATAGCAAGCACCCTCCTTGGCAGGATCCACTAAGACAACTCAGCCAGAACCCTTCCCTTGTGGTCCTAGAGATGGACTAATATCAGCTCTTTTCATTGCTGCCCTCTCTCTCCACAGGTCACCTCACTGGCTCCACTCACTCTTCTCTGCTCCAGAAACAAGCCTACATCCAGGAATGCCCCAAACTCTAGGAAATGTATGTCATACTCATTCTTAAGGACTCTGGAAGATGTCTTTTTCAGTAGCAAGAAATATGACAACGTAGCTCATTAAACATCCGGGCAAGAAATTAAATACCAATCTACACTTCTGGAAGATGTACCCAAATCCTGGGTTGGGAACAAAAGGTCCCTTAAGGGAACTGTCCAAGAATTCTCTACTGAATAATTAACAGTTCTTCACATGAATGATACTTATAATACTCTTTTCTAATTTCTAATATATAATAGCAAGTGGATGCTGCAATTGTTTGTTTTTTTATTAAGTCCCACATCCCTTTTTAGAATACTTATTAACCTTCATTTTCAGCTTTTAAACTTAAGCTGAAATCCTGAAACAAAGGAGTCTCAGTCTTCATCCTATTTATCTTAGGTGCAATTCCCTTAAGTTATATCTACTGCTTATATTAGAAAGGACTCTTCATTTTAAGAGTTCCTTATTTAAATCATTAATATTTTATTAAAGTCTTCATTTAAATCTTTATTTTATAAATAGAGATTTACAAAAAAAAAAGGAATGGAGAGCTACTGAATAAACAGATCAAGAAAAAGGGGGGGCGGGGAGGAGATTCTCCATCTGATCAAACAAATTTTACCTCAGTACATTGGTATATTACTCATATTCAAACATCTCAATTATATATACACTTAATAGAGAGCCACTGCATAAAATGAAGAACGCCCACTTTAAGATTCAGATCAAAGCATATGCTATAAAAAAATAAAGTTAAAATTAAAAATTCTATACAACACCCTGACTGGGTGGCTCAGTTAGAGCATCGTCCTGTGTACCGTGAGGTTTCAAGGTTCGATTCCTGGCCAGGGCACATGCCTGGGTTTTGGGTTGTCCTGGTGGGAGTATGTATGGGAGGCAACCGATCCATGTTTCTCTCTCTCTCTCCCTTCTCCTCTGTGTGTGTAGAAATTCAATAAAAATAAAAACATATCCTCAGATGACTAAAAAAAATTCTGTACAACAAACCAAGTCAATAACTGAATACAAGTACCCCCACCTTTTGAAAGTTTGCCTATGCCACCACTTCACCTCACAAACTTCCCATTAGTACTTTCCATTAGTACCTATTTCACTAACCAAAAGGAATCCAGCCCTGCTGGTGTGACTCAGTTGGTTTGAGCATTCCAAGCACCAGGAGGTTGCAAGTTCCATTCCTGGTCAGGGCACATACCTGGGATGCAGGCTCAATCCCCAGTAGGGGACGTGCAAGAGATAGCCAACTGATGATTCTCTCTCATGGATGTTTCTCTCTCTCCCTCTCTCACTTCCTCTCTCCTCTCTCTCTCTCTCTCTCTCTCTCTCTCTCTCTCTCTCTCTCTCTAATAAAAACATATTTTAAAAAAAGAAGCCCAAAGAGGATTTTCCCTTTTAAATAGTAATTGCTTCTTCACTTCATTTCAGCTTACAAAAGATTTCATAGGAACTCAATTGGGGAATTGGAGGGGAGAACTTGTATGGATATAAGTTATACATGATAACTTATTATAATTTTTGAAAATAGATGCATCATAAAACTACTAGATTTGTTATTACAAGAATACTCATAAAAGCTACCTAGCTAAAGGAAAATCATTTAGTACATGTCAATATCTCTACCTAATACAAACTGTAGAGATTTACGACTTGAACTAAAAATGCATGATATGATGGTACAATCACGTTGGAAGTTACAAACTTCTTACGCTTAAATGCACACCAATCCTATGACAGAACAATTCCATTCCTAGGTGCTTAACCCAGTGATATTAAAACATGTCCGCAAAAATGACAAACAAAAATTCTGTTTGTAGCCACTTTATTCATAATTGCCAATAAAATAAAATGTCCATTACAGAATAACGGATATACAATTTGTGGTAAAATAGAACACTACTCAGTAACAAAACAGAATGAACCACTAATACACACCATTAGCACAGATATATCTCAAAACCATTATGCTAAGGAAAAGGAGCCAGGTATAAAACAGTACATACTCTATGATTCCATGCAGATAAAGTTCAAGAACAAGCTAAATCCACAAGAACAGAAATCAGAACAGCAGTTGTCTGTGGGGAGGAGAGGGAAGGACCAAATGAAAAGAGACATAGGGAACTCTGAGGGGTGTTAAAATATTCAATTTCTTGAATGTGAACAGTTACATGGATCTACACACATGTCAAAATTAATTAACTGGGTTTTTAATATATAAATTACAACCAATAAAACTGATTTAAATCTGCCCCCACAGCACGACTCAGTGGTTGAGCATCGACCTATGAACCTGGAGGTCTCAGTTCAACTCCCGGTCAGGGCACATGCCTGGGTTGTGGGCTTGATCCCATGTGGGGCATGCAGGAGGCAGCCAATCAATGATTTTCTCTCATCATTGATGTTTCTATCTCCCTCTCCCTCTTCCTTCCTCTCTGAAACCAATAAAAAAATATATTTTTTTAAAATTCATTTGATATCTTCTTTCTGGATATCATGAATACCCAGTTAACACAAAATGTAATCTCTTGCCAAAAGCTAAATATATATATTGGTAACAATCATAATAAACTTATAAGCTAAATCATATTCTAAAACACAGGCCCAAGTCTAAAAGTGTTTACCCAATGTCACAAGGATACAAGGCTAGTTTTAGCCTACAGTAAAATGAACAGAAATCATCAGTTCACAGAATGAGCAGAAACAAGCAGCCTGTCTTTTCTAAAACAGGTGGTGACTCTTGACTACCAGAAAATCTGAAGACAACTTCATGTCAATGTTTTCCTCTGCCTACCAGCAGTCTTTGAGGAGCGTACTACCCTATTTCAGTGACACCTATTTCTAAATCACTTTTCCTGATCTCTCTTCCCAAGTTTTCTCCTTTTTTTAGTAAAAATTCAATCTGGGAATATCACACAACCGCTTCTTGAATAACCCTCCTTACTTCTTAGCCTCTGTCCAATTGTCTTGTTTGCCTATAACCTATTTGCTAATTTTTTTCTATATTTTCAAGCAATTAACATTTTTTTTCTAACATTTTGAATTGAACAATTTCAGTTACTGTGTTCCTGTCTTCGTTCCAACGTTCCTCACTAAGGTGTTGCTCACATTGAGGCTACTTTACCATGCTGCCTCTTTTTAAAAAAATATATTTTATTAATTTTTATAGAGAGGAAGGGACATAGAAACATCAATGGGAAACATCCATCAGCTGCCTCCTGCACGCCCCCTACTGGGACTGAGCCTGCAACCAACATCCATGCCGCCACCAGAACTGAACCAAGGACCCTTCAGACCGTAGGCTGACACCCTATCCACTGAGCCAAACCGGTTAGGGTGCTGTCTCTTTTTTTACTTCTCTCCTCCATGGGACCAGTGAATAAAACCAAAGATCCCTTATGATTTCACTCTAAACCTTAAAAAACATAATTGGGTCATTTGACTCTAAAGCCTTATTACACAATTATCTTTTACATTTAAAAATGCTGCTAAAGCACTATTCCTAACCACATGACTGAATGTATGCTTTCTAAGGGATGATCTTTTGTCTGCTTATAAATGCCTGTAAACATTCAGTTCTCATTGTAATGGGCTTTATGACACCATTATCCGCCATTATTATTCCTGTTTCTCAAACTGTTGGGTAGTCTCCTCTGGCTGTTCCAGACTGCTTTCAAGAACTTTTTCTACATATGCTGTTTGGAGCTGAATCCAATTCAGCTCTTGGTCTATTGCATATAAGTTGCTGTAGTAGCTCATTATCACGGACCCTTCTGTAAGACTTTTGTATGGTGGCATCAATTATTTTTAAAAATACAGCTATGAAATACTATCTAAACTAATAAAAGCAAAATAGTAAAATTAACCGTTTCTTCGGGACAGGTAAGCCACGCCAACCAGCCAATCAGAGCAGCTGTATGCAAATTAGCCCAGCCAAGATGGCGGCGGCGGACACCCGGAGGCTTGCCTCCGGGTGTCCACCGCTGCCATCTGTTCCCTTCCTGCAGGCCACACAGGTGGGGAGGCCGGAGGAGCAACCGCCCGCAGCCCCACACCTCCAGGCAGAAAGCAGCCTGGAAGTAGGTCCGTGATGGCGGGGGCTCGGGCACACACGCCTCCGTGAGTGCCCAAGCCCCCGTGATCGATTTCAGGCTGCAGGGCAGCCCAGGCCCCCAGGCTGCCCTGCAGCTGGAAGTAGATCCGTGATCGTGGGGGCTCGGGCACAGAGGCGTGTGTGCCTGTGCTCCCGCAATCGATTTCAGGCGGCAGGGCAGCCGGGGCCTGGCGGAGCAAGCCAGCCCAGGCCCCAAGGCTGCCCTGCAGCCTGGAAGTAGATCTATGATGGGGTGGGGGCACGGGCATTCAGGGAGGGATAGCCTCCCTGAGTGCCCGTGGCCCCCCCCCCATGGATTCCAGGAGGCTGGGCAGCCTGGCGGGGGGGGGGGGGGGGGGGGGGGGGGCGGAGGATCCGAGCCAGCTCCGCCCCTGAGGCGGAGGCCTGGAAATCGGTGAGGGGCACACAGCACACAGGGAGGTGTGCCCTCCGTGTGTGCTGTGTGCCCCAATGGATTCCAGGGTCCCAAACTGTGAGAGAGCACAGGCAGGGATTAAGTACCCCCCCAACCCCTGCCGAGTGCACAAATTTTTGTGCACCAGGCCCCTAGTACTAATATAAAAGGCAACACGAAAGACAGAAGAATTCTAGAGTCTAGATATAATAATCGCAAATATAGCAATAGGCCCAACATCCTTCTATATAACACCAACATGAAGTCATTCATATTAAAAGCCATTATCTTAAAATTTTCCTATAATGTATACTGGGCTTTCACATTTTTTATTTATTTATTCATTTATCAATCTCTGGAGAGTAAAGGTCACTGCATAAAAACAGCCACAAGCTGTAGGGGCTATCTTCTTCCCCTGAAACCTTGGGCATACCACTTAGCTTCTAGTTTCATCAGGAAACTGAGGTAACTTTATCTGCTTTCAAGGTGTGGGAAGAGTTAGAAGTAACTTACGCAAGGTGTTTTACTCAATGTCTAGTATATAGGGTGCTTTCAATAAATAGTACTTGGTAATAAACCACTGTGTTCCACGGATATCCTCACTCTGACACTCTTATCAATCCAAACTAAGAGTGCTCGTCTATGATGGTATTGCCTGTCACATTTATAACCCTACTCTCCCTTTTACACTCTACTCACTTTCCAATGCGTACACTAGGCTCACTTTCTCCATTCACAAAATTACTTCCCACTCGCTATAAGAAACAGCAGCTTTAACCCACACTTATGAAATTAGGGGGGAAAGCAGTGAAGGAAGGATCCACCGAAATGGCCACTGCTTTACTAAAATAAAGACAGTATGCCTAGTACATCCTTACTCTACATGAACCTTTATTCAAAAGTCTTTTTTGAAGTCCATAAAAGTTAGGATCACTACCTTTCTCATTTCCTATAAATAGAACTAAAAAGTCCTATGTAAAACAGAGTGGACAAAAAGATGTAACTGATGAATTGTCAAGTCATTCTCTAAATCCTAATGATTTGTCTTACTACAAATCAATTAATGAGACCTCACCAAGTGGTGGGAATGAGCAAGGATAAAACTAAATGTTTTGACTACTGATACAAAACTAGTTTGAAACACCTGGATTTTCTTCTCGTGGTTATACTCAGAGCAATTATCTACAAGATTAACTCAGATGCTTTTCTGCGACCATGTTTTCCAATTCCAAAAAATGGCACCTCCTTGCTGCAGGGAACTCGTTTTCCACACCCATATCCATTTTTATATCTTCTCAATTTCAGAACAAGAAAACTAAGAATATATGCAACCTATTGTTATATTTAAGTATTTCTTTATGCAATGTTTTTTAAAGGTTTAAGAAAAATTAATAGTGCCAAACTATACAGTGCTCTATTTTATGTCCTCTCCCCAGAAAAACACAATATAATTCCTAGTTTAAATGCCTATCAATGTTAAATGCACATATTTCTTATTAAGTAAAGCCTACTTACAAGGTAAAATGGTATTCGCTGCTTCATTTAAGAACACGCACACATGCACGCACACACATGCATACATGCACACACACACAGTCTTTCCTAAAATAACTTATATTTGAAAATGGTAAAGTTTTCCAAATATTAATTACAATAATCCCAAGTAAAATCTGCAGGGCAATTCAATTATGGCACAATCAACGAATGACAGACAATTTCATTTCAAAATCCCTGAGTTTTAGGATCTAAACATCCTTTTACTCCAGATTGAAAAGAATTTATGGCATTCAGATGCTACCACACACCTGTCTTTTAGTTATAGGCATTGCTTCCATGAAAAACACAGTTTAAAAACCATGAAATGAAATCAATGCCATATAAAGCTATTGTATGATTCTGATCTCTAATCTGACTTGTAAATTAGATGTGTGTAACTTCCACTCTTCAGCAACCGGGAAATCTTTCCCCAGCAGAATGGCTATGCTAGTTTCACTGCATTCAGACCAAAAGCGAGCTGCAGTGGCAGCAGCACACTGACAAATGGAATGGTACCGGCTTTGAATAAAGATTTCAAGGTAAGTTATGAGGGAATCTTTTTCTGTTTGTAAATAAACTGTATGAACTATATATAATGTAACCTATGTTTTATATCCTGGACTGACAGAGTTTTTCTTGAACACTAAGAAGATAAAAATGTTCAAGATTCACTGAGGAAATAAATGGGAATCAACTTTGAGAAAATCTACCCACCTCATTTCTCAGAACTGCTTTCAAATCCTCTATAAGTGATCTAAATAGATGGATGCCGAAAGCAGAGACTCTAACCAAATACAATACTGATTTGGTTTAGAGAATACTTTGATGTTCTAGTTTTCTTGTGATTCAATAATTTTAGTAAATACATAGGTTTATTTCCAGTTCACACCCACTCATTAAATTATTTTAAGTAAATTTAGTTAATAGATATGAAGTTATTAGTTATTTTACTAAACAGCTATTAATTTATTAACTGTTCAATAGTAATACTATACAGTATGGCTTCCTACTGACTTTCAAGAAACTACAGAAAATGATGTTTTCCTAGAAAGTTCTGGGTACAGTAACTTTTTATAAATAAAATGCCCTAAGTGAAAATTTCTATGTGAAAATCATAGTCCTTAAATCAATCTTTTTAGGTTAACATTTTTAAGTTAAGCAAATGTTTGTCTTTATAGTATTTACTTTGTGGTAAGAGAACCCAATAATAAAAGTATAATTACATAACTTGGAGACAGATAGATAGATAGATAGATAGATAGATAGATAGATAGATAGATAGATAGATAGGTATTATATATATATGAACTTTAAAGATTGATTATCATGGCAACTGCCATATATCACTATGAAATGACAATACATTACACATTCTGCAAGTAAATATCAAATTTACTTCAACCACCCCCACCCCCACCCCCCAAAAAAAGAAGTCATTTTTATTTAGTAATAGTCAAAGTCCTTGGACTCAGAGTAGGGCTTCTTGATGCCATATTGGTGTCACATTCTGCCAGTCATCCAGTCAGCCTTCTTTTTCAACTTCTTTGTCTACTAGTGCATCACTGGACCCAGCAGGCAGCTCACCCAGACAATTTCAGTAACGGATTTTGGCTCTCTGCGCATAACAGATGAAAATCTTTACGAAGTATCCAGTTTGTCTTATAGCTGAGAGATCTGAACCTGCTGCAGCTGTCACACATAAATTCTTGAACGGATTTTTATCATCTGTGTCACCTATAAAACAAGACAGTGTCACCAACAGCGTTGTCCTGGAGAACAACTATTTCAGTAATGCAAAGCTTTCTGCATGATAACTATAGTCATTTATTTGCCTAAATCAGGGGTCAGTAAGATAGTGTCCTATTAGGTATACCACGATCTAAGAATAAATTTTCTATTAAAAGTAAAGTTTTAAAACTTTTGAAAAGTTTTTAGAAGACTAGTATTTTGTGACCTGTAAAATTACATGAAATACAACTATCAATCTCCAAAAATAAGGTTTTATAAGAACATGGCTACTTACTCATTTTCATACTTTTCTATGGCTGCTTTCATGCTACAATGGCAGACTTGAGTAGGTGCAGCAGAGACCATGTAACTCATAAACGCCAAAATATTTACTATCTGGTACTTGAAAGGCGTTTGCTGACCCCTGGCCTATAGGATAGTTAGTGGGTAGGTAATATGATTTCTACTGTCTCTTGCATAAAGAACCCAGTTGTTCCCGTTTACTTCTATCCAATCATTTAACAGACAGTCATGTGCCACATAATGACATTTTGGCCAACAACAAACTGCATATATAGTGATCCCATAAGAAGAAACTCAAAGAAAATCCATAGTGAAAGGTTTAGCAGACCAATGAGCTCCTCAAAAGTTTGAAAACATGGACCCCAACACTGAATTGTTTCACTAATAGAAGAAATGTTTATGGTACATTAGCTCCTTATAAGTGAATGCATGATTTTAAAAAAGAAAAAAAAAAATCAAGCAAACAAATATGAATATACTTCTGAAAAGAGGGACACCTCCTCAAGAAGAAACCAGCCTGGCTGGCATGACTCAGTGGTTGAGTGTCAACCTATGAACCAGGTCATAGTCCTATTCCCAGTTAGGACAAATAACTAGGTTGCAGGCTCCATCCCCAGTAGGGGGTGTGCAAGAGGCAGCCCATCAATGAGTCTTATCATTAGTGTTTCTCTCTCTCTCCCTCTCTTCCTCTATAAAATCAATTAAAATATATAATTTTTATTTAAAAAAAAAAAAAAAAAAGAACTCAGGCAGGTTTTTCTGGAGATGAAGCAGGCATTGTTAAAGGAGGTGACAGCTCCATTGCCTGTTACTGAAGACTTCCCAGTGGGACAAAACGTGGAAATAAAAAGTGATACAGATGATTCTGACACTGTGTAGGTCTAGGCTAATGTGTGTGTTAGTTTTTAACAAAAATGTAAAGAATCAAAAAAGTAAAGAATCAAAATAAAAATGTTAACTAAAGCTTATAAAATAAGAATATAAAGGAAATATATTCGTATATCTTTATAATATACTTGTGTTTTAAGCTGTTATTACAAGCGTAAAGAAATTACAGTTTAAAAGTTTGTAAGTTAAACCTGGTTGGTGTGGCTCAGTGGATTGAGCATCATCCCATAGACAAGAGCTCCCACGTTTGATTCAAAGTTAGGGCACATGCCTGGGTTGCTGGCCTGATCCCCAGTAGGGGGTGTGCAGGAGGCAACCGATGGATGTCTCTCACTCGATGATTCTATCTCTCTCCCTCTCCCTTCCTCTCTATCTAAAAATCAATAAAAACGTAAACATATTTAAAAATAAATAAAAGTTTATGTTAAAAAGTTACAGAAAGCTAAGGTTACTTTATTATTGAAAAGATAAATATGTTTTAATAAATTTAGTGTGCAGGGTTTATAAAGTCTACAGTAGTGTATAGTAACATCTTAAGCCTTCACGTTCACTCGCCACTCACTCAATGATGCACCCAAAGTAACTTCTAGTCCTGCAACCTCCTTTCATGGTGTCTTATTAGGCACACCACTTTTTACCTTTTATACCAGAGGCCCGGTGTAGGACGATTCATACCAGAACAGCCTGCCTTCCCCTGGCTGCTGGAACCAGCTTCCCTCTGGCACCTAGGACTCAGGCTTTTGATCTGGCTGCCTCCTTCCACCTTCACTCCAGGTCAGAGCTGCCTTCTGCCTTTGCTCCGGCCCTGCCACCCTCCTGTAGCTCCCACCATTCCCTACCCACCACACAGGAAGTGTCCCGCCCCACCTAGGCCTCTCCACGGGCACTGCCCAGAGGCCCTGAGCAGCTGAGGAAGGGCGGAACACCTGCGTCCCCGCCCAGCCACCACCACCTTTGTTGTGTCAATTTGCACATTCCTTTCTTAGTGGCTATGGGTGCCGCCATCTTTGTCACAAAGTGACAGTCAATTCGCATATTCTGTCTTTATTAGATAGGATATTTTTACTGTATCATTTATTTAGATATGTTTATGCACAAATACTTCCCACTATAATACAAATGCCTACAGTATTCATTACAGTAACACGCTATACAAGCTTGTAGGAGCAATAGACTAGACCATAGACACAGAGCCTAGATGTATAAGTAGGCTATACCACCAAGGTTTGTACAAGTGTACTCTATGATGTTCACACAACAATAGAAATGCCTACCGAGTCATTTCTCAGAACGTATCCCAACTTCTCGGGATGTAAGCAACACATCACTATATTTCTTGGGTAGGCTGTCACTCCAGCACACAACTACAGTCACTTTACTTTCTATTTAACTCAGCCTCGCCTCAATCCAAGGGGAAAGTATTGCCCGTGGGCAGAAGGAAGGCAAGGAGCTCAGCCCCAGGTCGATAGACGTCTAATTCTCCAATGCTGGCCTCTTCCGTGTCCCCCTCGTCCTCCGGATTTTATTCCTGCTGTGTGGCTTCTTGTACTGAACACCAGTCTTCAAAGTCTGTATTTCCTGCCAGAGACTCTAGAACAGTAGGCTGAGTCACAGCATTCTTGAACTGAAAACTGTGCCAGCTAACACCTGTGAGGTGAATTTGTTTGGGACCCTTATGAACAATTTGCGTATCCCCTGGCCTCCACTGACCTTCCCGATCATGACTGCCCCTGGAGTTTATCGATTTTCTTCTATATTCAAGCTCTGACCCATAAATCTGTAAGGTCAACCTTCCCAATGGGCCTGTCATTCTGTTTCTTGAGTTCAGCTCATACAATACCCACACATGAGAGCACAACAAAATAGAACCCTATATCGATGAATTTTCCAACCTAGGACTACCCATCTTAAGGTATCTTTTACTTTTTAACAACTGCCCCAAATGAGAATATATCACCTCCAAGGAGAATACCTTTTGTTTTTCCCCAACCATTGCTAAATATACCAAATATACTTGCTCTGTGAGTGTTCCCCACCATCCTCTACCCACTTGGGGTGCCTAAAATACCTGTGTCTCTTGAGCATAGCTTTAGAATTAGGTATCTTGTGGGAAACCACCTATTGTCTTCACTAGCAGAGAGATGTGGACAAAGAACCCAGAAGGCTGCTGACTCCTGAAGCTCAGCAGAAGTCAGAGCTATGAACCCACTATTTAATCCAGACAACGGTAGCTGAATCAACTTCCCCACCAGACAGTCATGTAAATCCTTAACTGATAAGATAGTCTTTCTGTTACTGGAACTTGTATGCCTAAGGGCTAGAGGTGTATCCCAAACTCAATAAAGATAGTAAGGCCTGGGCACAGTGGTTGTCCTCCCACTAGAGGTGGACTCCTGCCTGGCCCCCATTTCCCAAATTAATTCTTTCTAGTCTATCTCTTCATTTTGTGTGTGGCCTTCTCCAGAACTCGAACCCTGAACAGGAACCCTGACCATGCAGGACGTGAAAGGGGCTACTACAGTATCTCTTGATTGTATTAAAACTTTAGCATTCCTCTTTCTATTGTAAGGGAAGAGGGGAGTTTCTTGCTACCATGGGACTGCAATGGAGAAATGTATTTGACCACATTTCTAGGAGTTAAAATATAATTCTTGACAGGAAGATGTTAACAGTCTACAATGAAACTATATCCATACTGTTGCAGAAAGACCAAAATAACTAAGCAACGCTTTGAAGAAGTGGAGAAATCACAGTTTAATCACACGTGGACTCTGGGAATCATCCAAATCAGAGTGGGGGTAACCCAGGAGAATTTTGCCTTATATCTGCTCCTGGAGTTCATTGTAATGCAAATGCGCTCCTCCCTGGAGGAAATGCAACTCCCACCTTCCCTTCCCTCAGGTATTCAAAGGTTGCCGCGTCAGCTAACAATCCACCCTTCCCTCAGGGCAGAGCTCCTGGCTTGTTTTGCAAATCCAGTTTTGGTGAAGGAGGCAATGTCTCAGCTGATGGTCATTCCCCCAGAACATCAGAGCTACCTTTGAATTAGCCCTTTTTAGCTTTCTCAATACTATTAATGGCACTATAGAACCCATCAGTAATTCATATTACACTGTTGCAAATAACTAATTCACAAATACATTAGTAAGTTGTAAACTGGCTAGAAAATCACTATGAATAGCAGGAAGGCTCTGAAAGCAGACAGATTAAGCCTAGTGTAAAGACTTCAGAGAAAATGGTAGTTCATTTTCAGTAAAGTGAAATTTCACTACAACCCTAAAGTAGCTTGCCTTGCAAAACAGCTCAGAAAACTACATGAATAGCTCACAGCCAAGAATGGTATCAAGAATGAATGTGCTGATCGGAATAACCATTAACCAAATCTCAGTTCTGGATAGCAACAATATCAATCTTAACTAGAAATAATAATCTTCAAAACAAATATAGGAATCTTCTGCCCATTTGGGTAATAATATAGAAGTCCAGTGACATGTCCTTGCAACCAAGAAAAGAAACTAGAGGCATGTACTCCATGTTCCAAAGAAATATGCAACAGATTAAAGTTTAGAATTTTACCCATTTGATGAATCTAGCCTCTTTCCCTAAAAAAAAAAAAAAGAAATCCTCAAACTTTGTAGGATCAGACTCCTTTGTGTTCTCAGAATCGAGGACCCCCAAGAGCTTTTGTTAACGTGAGTTATAATTACCAATATTTACATATTAAAAATTAAATGAGAAATTTTAAATTAGTTATTTATTTTAAAATTTTCTTTTTTTTTATTTTTTTAAATTTATCTTTATTGTTCAGATTATTACAGTTGTTCCTCTTTTTTCCCCCATAGCTCCCCTCCTCCCAATTCCCACCCCAACCTCTGACCTTGCCCCCCCCATTGTCCTCATCCATAGGTGTACAATTATTGTCCAGTCTCTTCACGCATCCCCAACACCCTTAACCCCCAAAAATTGTCAGTCCACTCCC
>PVJC01027588.1:0-23157 GCA_004026665.1 Murina feae
ATATCCACTACTTGGCTCAGCATGAACCATCTTGCAGTGGTCATAAGAATCTAAACACCGATGATTGTCTTTAATTCTCTGTTGAAGGAACTGAAAGCGTGAGAGAAAGAAAGGAGGATGTAAGAGATCTTAAACCTCATCAAAGGTAAAAGTAATGTCAAATTATTCATCTACTGACAGCAGTGAGAGAGCATATTATTTAAAAATATGGACGTACATATCACCAGAAAGAGCTGAAAGACTGGGAAGCAGGATGGGGGGTGGGGAGGTGGGCAGGAGGTACTGACTGCTGTGTTGACAAGTGTTTTTAGCACACTTGACTTGTTTCAAGAGAAGCCTATGCCACTTTGACTAAAATGTAAGTTAATTTACTATCAGAAAAAAACAGTAGCCCCCAAACAACCCGAGAATAACTATGCACCTACCAAGGTGAATACCTGGAAAAATAGCAACTCACTTGGATGCACCGACCTGGAGTTCCAGCTCCTTCTGCACAGTCACCTGTGCACACAAACGCCTGCCCATGTGCTCAGGCAACAGCTGCTTCTGCCAGTACATGTTTCCGGATAAAGGACAGTAACCGAGTTAGGCAAAAATAGGTGTCTGTGTGAGCTGGGGACATGTTTACCCGCAGCTTTAAGCCTACTACGAAAACATCAACTATGGCAGAGTCTAAGTTTTGGACAATGTTGAAACTAACAACTAGTTCTCACACTCATTTAGAGAGGTCTAGACAAAGCTACAGAAAAACGGAATGAAATTTGCCAAGTTGCTGAGGTTTACAGTATATCCTCCCAGCAAAAACGATCAGCTAGTTAGTCTGAATAAAACATCCTACCTGGAGGCACTGGAATGCTTCATCCTGAAAGGTAGAAAGGACTTCAAAACTCATCCAATCAAACTATCTCACGAGACCCAGAGAGGCAAGGAGACCTGTCCTAAGCTACCCAACTTACCTCCTCAGAACCAGATCTAGAATCCTGAATGGGACTCTGAACTGCTGACCTCAGAGTTGAATCTGTAGCCTTCAGGCAAACACAGACATAGATGTTATAGTGAGGTCTGAACACAGGGGTAAGTCTGAAACTTGTGATTCCTTCCACCACTCCAGACTGCCTCACAAGGCAACAATGAAAGGGGAGCTGTGAAATCCAACAAGTCAGAGGCTTACTCTGCCTGAGCTGCCAACCTTAAAGGTTTAGACAGTCCATGCATCCAACAGTGACTTACTGAGCAGTCACTGTGTCCTGAGGGACTTCCAAGTAGAGGTGTCTAGTGGACAGGTGGGTACTGGGGTCTGGGAAGAGAGATTTCAGTCATCAACATGTAAGTGGTGTTCACGATCATACTGAGGAATGAGATTGCCCGCGGAGAATGAGTACACTGAGAAGATGCCCGTGACAAAGTCCTAAGGAGAGCCAGCCTTAGGACAAGAAAAAGGGAAGAAAGGAGCTCCTGGAGCCTATACGTGTCTCTGAATAACTATCTTGAACTGCGGTATGAGATGCTCATTGCATGTGTTATAGCATGTGTGGCTAATGCTTGGAGTGATGGAAGGAAGGAAGGAAGGGGGAGAATTTAAGGGTGAGCAAAGACATCTGAAGTTCAACCAGGAGAAGCTGGGGGGGGGGGCTGCTGTTTCTGGACTTCCTGCAGAGAAGTAGGCTGCTGCCCACTCCGCCCCCACCCTAGCACTGTTGCCACTGGCGCAGGTGCTGGCGGAAGCTGGGGAGAACAGGTGTTTCCTGGAAGGGTCAGTAGAAGGCCACCCACCCCTCTGCTAAGTGGACTTAGTCCCGATCAGAGCCTGTACTGCTCAGAGCCATGTGGTGTAAAGGTTGGCCAAACATGCACTTTCTCTGCACTGAGGGCAAAGACCAAGGAGACTAGGATATGACCAGAAAGGTTATCACATGCTAAAAGCAAAGGAAAAGAGGCAATGGCATCTATCTCTTGCCCAGTTAAGTGAATTTCTCAAAGAAATGGCATTTGGGGAGGGAGAGGGAAGAAATTCAAAGGAGGAAAGTGTTGAGCTGGCCGAGGAGGGGTGCTGCCTATTAGCTTTGGATTGGCCCAAGATCCAGAAAGTTTTATAAGCAAGGAGCTCCTGGCCTCTTCCCCTCCCCCCAGGCCTAATTACACTAGGCCCTCCTTAGAGGCCCTTCCTGGCTGGGATGAGAGAATGCAGTGAAGAACGAGTCCAGGCTTTGGCGCTAGGCAGATTGTTTAACTCTGACTTTAATAATTATTATTGAGTGACCTTTTGAGAGTATGTAAAGTCAATGAGTCTCAGTTTCTTCATCTATAAAATGGGGATGATACATACCTCAAAGGATTGAACAAGATAGTATTTATAAAAAGGTACCAATAGGTAACAAGTAAGTGCTCCCTCACCTTCTACTTCCTCCTACTCATCTTACCCTTGAGGGCCACACTTGAGTGAGTAAAATAACACTTTGTCTTGGCTTTCTCAAACTCCTTGCTAATTAGATACACTGTCCAAAATTACCATGTCCTCATAATTTCCTCTGGACCATCAATAGGTGGGATTCTATCATTATGTCACCAAGTTATTGTACCCTAGACATTGCATGTTCATGGTCTGTTATTCCTAAATCCCTGGATACTACAAGTGCCTCAATTACAGACAACCTGTTCCATCTCCTTTGCCCTGTCCCCTCATCACCCTCCCACCCCAACACACACACACACACACACACACACACACACACACACACACACACACACTGTATGATTAAGCAGCTGCTACTGAGCAGCATTGATGAGATTTCCCTCTTTCGCTTTTGTGACTCACCAGCCATTGGTGCTGTCTTTTCTAATCTCTCTGGTACTTTTTCCCCTGAAGTTCATGCCCTCGGGCACCTCAGGCAACCTGGATAAATTTAGCTCTTCTCAGAAACCTTTGTTGACTCTGTTCCCTGACTGTTGAAGGTTTGGCTGCTCCCCAGAAAAAAAGTTTTGGGCTGGCTCCCCTAGCTTGGAGGTCTCATCTGGTTCTGGTGACTGCTGCGCCACTTGCATAATTGGTCCTTTGAGTCACCACATGCCATGGCATTGACTTTGAGAATCAACCAGTTTGTGCTCTTGGAAGCTGAAATCCTTCGTTCTAGCTTCTGCCACTTTGGAATGCCTTCCCTATTTTTTCCTCCTGCTGAACAGCCTGTGGGTGCACATAGTGATCCTGGTCACTTCCCCTTAGGGCTAAGAAGGAAATAAGTGACAGTGACTGATAAGGCTTCTTAACTCTCTTCTCCAGGAACAGAGCCTCAGATTCCACTACCAGGAGCCAGCGCAGTGAAGCACACTCAGAAGATGGCTAATTTCACACTTGCTCACTTGAATTGTCCTAACCAAACATGAGAGGCTGGTGTCAGACCCCCTAGCTCAGTACCTAAACGAAAGTTTATTATGTGTTTAGACATGCTCATTTTCAAGGATCTAAATAAGGCTCATGGATCATGCCTAGCCTGTTATTCTAATGATTATTTAGTGTTCCTTGACATCGACCATAGATAAATCAACCGATCAATCAGCAAGCATTTATCAACCACCAACTTTGTGCAGCTGACTATGGGCATTTCAGAAATGATGACAAAGGGAAGATAAGTGACCTAGGAACGAGAGCATTTTAGGTAACGTGGGCAAAACATGAAAAAAATCCAACATGGCCTCTGCCCTCCTGGAGTTCGCAGACTCCGTGGGCATACAAAACTGACCAATAACATGAGATAAGAACCGGGGCCAAGTTGTGAGAAAGACAAAGGAACATTCTGGACAGGCTATATGGAGGAGGACCTTGTGTTGACCTTGAAGGACGGGAAAGACTGAATTGCTACAGAGGAAAGGGAAGGACTTACTAGAAAAGGAGAGCGTGAACATAGGACACATAGACCAGAGGAGAGAACTAGCACAGTTGTATATATATTTGTGTGACTTTGGGGAGAAGGGGGAGAGGGGGGAAGGGGGTAGGGCAGGGGAGGGGAGTGGATCTGTAAACAGCTCATCTTACTCCAGTGAAAGTATGTGTAAGTGGAGGAGGGAACAAGCTGAAGATAGTCAGCGTCTGCTGGGCTTTGGAGGTGAGGCTCAATCAACAACCCAGCTACAGACATTCCCTGTCCCAACAGCACAAGCAGGCTCCTGTGGGAAGGGGAGACTTGTCCTTGTTCCTTGACTACTGGAACGGAACTACTAGGTGTGTTCTTATTCCAGTCCCGTATTCACTTTCACCCCAACCTAGCTTCCCTTGCTTCATGGAAGATCAGGTTAAAAGGTGTCTGTAATCTACGCCAGGTCTGTGAGACTGTTTATGCACATGGCCCGCTGTGAGGGTCTCTAGCAGTGTCTGCAGCACAGGCACTTGTGTGAGGACTCTACCTCGTGGTGGTAGTCAGGGCCACCAAAGGCTATAGTCCAAGAGGCAGTGAGATGAATGAACAGCTCTGCTGCGAGTAGATAAGAAGCCCACACACTCCTGATTGGCCATTGTCCTGGCACGTGAGCGGGACCAATGGCCCTGGGCTCACTGTTACCATCCTGGCTGACCTACAGAGAAGAAAGTCAGGTTTATTTTAAGACTCTTGTTTTGATTGGTCACTTAGAGAAACTGCTACTCAAAAACAGGTATTTACCAAGAAAATAAAACTCCCTGAAAAACAAAAGGTTACTATCCCCAGTAACTCTTTAAACCAAAGCAAACATTCAGGCGGGCCATGTTTGCTCTGCACAGTTCTTGCTTTTTGCCCTTGGTCACCTGATTCCCAAAGCTCCTGCTTAGTTTCTTCCTCAGGATGAAGCTGACAAAGGGCAGCCGGAACTATCAAAGGACAAGGATCTCTAGAGGCAAAGGGGTTGAGGGCACACAGCAGTTCTGCTAGATAATGAGACTGGTCGTTTTTTTTGGTTTTGTATTTGACTTTCTCCCCTCCCCGACTCCGCCAGGAACTTCAAAGAGCTTGACCAGGCAAAACCCAAAAGATTCTGGAAGGTTTGAGAAAAACGTCCTCTCCTCTTATATGTGAGGATACTGTATTCAGGGATGGGACCACATCAAATGGGGTCTAGGGAGAAATTGCTCCAACCATTAAGGCAACTCCAACAGCTTTAAAATCAACATGAGGGAGACTTCAAATGTGCTGATTATGGTGCTGGTGCAGTGGTGGGTGACTCCAGCTTCTCCATGGATCTCCCCAGGCCTCCTTTACCTCTTACCTTCTACGACATACTACCGTACTGAGCCATATCAAGTTAGGAAACCTTTATGTAACCTGAAATTTACAGTCTTGCTTTAGGGCACACTGTGATGCATATATCCAACCAAGAAAATATTAGTAATATAAGGCAAGATATAAATACTACATAAGTGGCATTTTTTTAAAAAATGCAGGGTGTGGATGGGGACAGATCGGTGTGGCCTAGAGCACAAAATGGAAAAGACATTGCCTATAACGGAAATGGAAGTTCCTAGCCTGCTTTCCAGTGATTGCCATAATTCGGCTTCAACCCACCTCTTATAGCCCTGCCTCCCAGGACTCTTCCTCTGTAATCAAACTGATCTGAACCCTAAGCTTACTGTGCTTCATGGCTGATTTGTTTGTTTTTGGGGGGTGGAGGATGGGGGTGTGGGGGAGTGTTTATTTGTTTGTTTTTACCACTCAGCACAGTTCTTCCTTTCCTCTCTGCTTGTCCGAACGCTAACCAGGTTCAAGGTCTGGTTCACATTTCTCCTGTTCCTTGACACTTTTCCAGCCCCTCCCCGAGCCCTCGGTGACCTCCCTTTGCTCTGTGTCCACCAGCATTTCACATGCAGCACTTACTATCTGAATGTTCATGCATTCATCAGTTGTGCATGGCTCTGGCTTGCTACCTCAGACTATTACCTAACCTGCAAATTACCTACTTTCCCTTCAAAGTCCAAGACCCCGCAACTCTCTCTCCTTCAGCCAGAATGACGTATTAGCCTCAACAGTCCTATTTGTCCTTGGGTTCCCAATTTTTATGGAGCCTCCATATGTAGATATGTAATAAATTTGGTTATTTTTCTCCTGTTATTCTGTCTCATATTAATTTTTTATATATTTTATTGATTTTTTTACAGAGAGGAAGGGAGAGAGCTAGAGAGCTAGAAACATCAGTGAGAGAGAAATATCGATCAGCTGCCTCCTGCACACCTCCTACTGGGGATGTGCCGCAACTAAGGTACATGCCCTTGACTGGAATTGAACCTGGGACCCTTGAGACTGCAGGCCCATGCTCTATCCACTGAGCCAAACCAGTCAGGGCTGTCTCATATTAATTCGATAAGACTAACCAGAAGAACTTAAAAAGTTAGAAAGAAAATTATTTTTCTTCCCTTACTATGACTCCCTTGTTTTCTAACTGCCTGAGCCTGATAGTTAGCCTTCTGGGTAATTATCCCTGCTTCTGTCCCTTCACCTTTACCCTCAGTTTTTCTCTCATTTCTTTCTTGCATAGTCCACCTGCTGAACCTCAGAGCTGACAAACTTGGCCCCCAATGCCTTTTTCTAAGAAAAGTGTCTAGTATCTTTGAGGTGGTCTCACAGCTGCTGTTGGCTGTACTTCCCACCTACACTCCACTCTTCTGTCTCAGGCTAGCCCCAAAGAATCCAAAATAATGTAAAGAACTGTGCCTTTGAGGTACTAGACACATAGGCTCTGACCATGGCCTTAGGGGTTGTGCTGGCCATCATCTCTATAGAAAGGGAGCAACAGGAGAGGATTAAAAATGGCACCAGAGTAGGAGGATACTGTGTGGGCATGCTCCCAGGAACAAGCTGGAAATACAACTGAAATATGAAAAGGCTTCCCGAATAATCAACGGAAAACTCACAGGAGAGAACCCTGATACCCAAGAAGAAGAAATAAAAGGCATCCAAATAGGAAAAGGAGAAATAAAACTGCCCTTATTTGCAGATGACATGATATTGTACATAAAAAACCCTAAAGACTCCATCAAAAAATTATTAGACTTAATAAATGAATTCGGCAAAGTAGCAGGATACAAAATTAATGCCAAGAAATCTATGGCATTTCTATACACCAATAGTGAACTTACAGAAAGAGAGACTAAAAAAGCAATCCCATTTACCATCACACCACAAAAATTAAGATACCTAGAAATAAACTTAACTAAAGAGGTAAAAGACCTCTACTCAGAAAACTACAGGACGTTGAAAAAAGAGATGGAGGAAGACATAAACAGATGGAAGACCATACCATGTTCATGGATTGGTAGAATCAATATCATTAAAATGTCCATACTACCCAAAGCAATCTATAGATTCAATGCACTCTCCATTAAAATACCAATGGCATATTTCACAGACCTAGAATGAACTCTCCAAAAATTCATCTGGAATAAAAAAAATGACCCCAAATAGCTGCAACGATCCTGAGAAAGAAGAACAAAGTAGGTGGAATCTCAATACCAGATATCAAGCTGTATTACAAAGCCACTGTTCTCAAAATGGCCTGGTACTGGTACAAGAATAGACACACAGATCAATGGAATAAAATAGAGAACCCAGAAATGGATCCGAACCAATATGCTCAATTAATATTTGACAAAGGAGGCAAGAACGTACAATGGAGTCAAGACAGTCTCTTCAATAAATGGTGTTGGGAAAATTGGACAGATACATGCAAAAAATGAAACTAGACCACCAACTTACACCATACACGAAAATAAACTCAAAATGGGTAAAGGAGTTAAATGTAAGACAGGAAACCATAAAGATACTAGAAGAATCCAAAGGCAACAAAATCTCAGACATATGCCGAGGCAATTTCTTCACTGATACAGCTCCTAGGGCATTGGAAACTAAAGAGAAAATAAACTAAAGAGAAAGAGACTACATCAAAATAAAAAGCTTCTGCACAGCAAAAGAAACCATCAACAAAAAAAGAAAGTCCAGTGCATGGGAGAACATATTTGCCAATGTTGTCACCGATAAAGGTTTAATCTCCAACATTTATAGGGAACTCATACAACTTAACAAAAAGAAAATAAACAATCCAATCAAAAAATGGACAAAGGACCTAAGTAGACACTTTTCAAAGGGGGACATTCAGAAAGCCAAGAGACATATGAAAACATGCTCAAAGTCACTAAACATCCGAGAGATGCAAATCAAAACAACAATGAGGTACCACCTCACACCTGTCAGAATGGCTAGCATCAACAAATCAACAAAGGACAAGTGCTGGAGAGGATGCAGAGAAAAAGGAACACTCGTGCACTGCTGGTGAGAATGCAGACTGGTACAGCCACTATGAAAGACAGTACGGAGTTTCCTCAAAAATTTAAAAATGGAACTCCCATTTGACCCAGTGATCCCACTTCTAGGAATATATCCCAAGAAACCAGAACACCAATCAGAAAGGATATATGCATCCCTATGTTCACAGCAATTCACCATAGCTAAGATTTGGAAACAGCCTAAGTGCCCATCAACAGATGAATGGATTAGAAAACTGTGGTACATCTACACGATGGAATACTATGCTGTGTAGGTAGAGCACAGGAGGTTTGTCTCGGTGCAGCGGCTGATGCAATGCTGTGAGCGCACTCCAGCAGTTCAGATCTTTCTGGCACACCAGGAAGATGGCAACGCCCGCCTGAGCCCCTCCTACAGCCACGTACACAGTACCTCAACCTTTACGCTCATTGGCTCCCTAAGATGATGTTCCATGATTGGCCACCTCCACCTATAAATACTCTGTACTTCCTCAATAAAATTAGACCTGCGTCACAGAACCTGGCCTCCAGAGTCGTGCATGCAAGCGTCCTAGTGCTAGGGGCTCCGTCATCCTCACCCCTGGGAAATCCCCTGCTTCAATGCTGCTGTAAAAAAAGGAATTATTACCATTTGCAACAGCATGGATGGAAATGGAGAGCATTTTGCTAAGTGAAATAAACCAATCAATGAAAGAAAAATACCACATGACATCACTCATTTATGGATAATAAAGATCATTATAAACCAATGAACAAAGATAGATACAGAAGCAAAGCAGCATCAAACAGACTGTCAAACTACAGCAAGAAGGCTGGGGAGGGTTGGGGCGAGATGGCAAGAGATCAACCAAAGGACTTTTATGCATGCATATAAGCATAACCAATGGACACAAAACACGGGGGGTTAAGGGAAGCTGGGGGAAGGTCAAGGTGGGGGAGGAGATATATGTACTAATCTTTGTAATATTTTACGCAAAAAAAAAGACTGTGAGAAAATAAATTTCAGTTGTTTAAGCCAAAAAAAAAAAAAAAGGAAAGAAAAAAAAGGGAGCATCAGTTCTAGAATATATACCAGATTAAGGGCAACCCAGCAAACCAGAAAAATCAGCTGTGATGTGGGAGAATCCTATCGGTACTCCCAGGAACATAGATAAAACTCCTTTGTCTGACCCAACTTTATTTTGGCAGAGTTCATGTTGAGTCTTTTTTTTTTTTTTGCTTGAGTATCAAAACATACACCCACATAGTTCTGAGCCCTGATCCCAGCTGTCAGGTAACTGGTTCACACTTCATTCCTAAGTAAGTTTTCTGGTCAAGAGGACTTCAAGTGGGGGAATAAGCAGCTATAAACAATCCCCCTGTAGCCACCTTTTACTCCCAGCCTTCCACCCCAACCCAAGCCCACAGATACCACCTGGAGAGCCTATCCCTCACAGAGAGGGGTGTTTGATCCACCTGCCTTCCTGCTAAACTTTCACACAGAAGTCAGGGGTGGGGCTGGGGAGAGAGGGAAATAGTGTTGAGTAGGGTTTTTAATGTCATCATTTCCAATTCAAAACTAATTCCTGGATAAATACACTGTCTTAGTCTTGGAAGGCAAATATCTATTCATTAAATGTCAATAATTGATTTGGAAGACTTTTTTAATGGACCAATATTAAAAAAAAATGTCAGATGAGTGAATAAAAAGGCTGCAGTACATTTATACCATAGAATACTATACATCAGTAAAAAAAGAAGGATCGCCAACCCTTTGAGACAGCATGCAGGGACCTGGAAAGTATTAAGCTAAGCAAAAAAGGCTAGTTAGAGAAAGACAAGCATCACACGATTTCACTCATATGTGGAATCTAATGAACAAAATAAACTGATGAGCGAAATAGCTCTAGAGACATAGAAGCATAGAACAGACTGCAGAATCCCAGAGGGAAGGTGAAAAAGGGTGGGTGGGTAGGAAGAGCTCAACCAAAGAATTTGTATGCATATAAGCATAATCCGTGGACACAGACAATAGGGTGGTGAAGGCCTAGGGCAGGGGATAGGGGTGGGCTAGAAGGGTCAATGGTGGTGGTGGGGAGATACGGACATGTATAATACTTTCAACAATAAAGATTTAATTTTAAGAAAAAAACCACCATAGATTAGCTTTGTCTGTTTTTGTATTTGATAATAATTAAATCATGTGATGTGTGTGTGTGTGTGTGTGTGTGTGTATGAATGTGACTAGGGGAAAATAAAAGCAGACTATCAATTGGTAGATACCATGTATTACAGGCGGAGATAGAGAGAAAGGTAAGCATTGAACAGGGAGCAAAAACAAATACCTCAAAATGCCAACTTTTTTCACCATGAGCAAATGTGACTCTAGTAATGGTAAATAAAATTTTGTATTTCAAGCATAGATTGCCTCTGTCTCCTCAAGAAGCCCGGATGAAAGCCCAGTGACCTGAGAGCAGGACCTGCAGATCTTCCTACCCTGAGACCTGGCCCTCCTTCCTGTTGTTGTGCAGCACTGTGTCCGGCAAAGGCCATTACCTTTAACTGAGGGCAAAGGAGAGTTGAAAGTCACACCGCAGAGGTAGCTCAGGCATGGAGGTCTGTAGGAATCAAACTCAGAGGTAGTTTTAGAGGCCACCAATGACTCCACAGTTGCACCCCCAACCCACCCCCAAAACTTGCTCCAAAAACATTCATTAGCAAAATGGGAAAGGGAGGAGGTCAGGAGTAGGAGAGGAATGAGGCAAAGGAGCCAAGAGGAGGATTTCTAATAAAGAATTGAAACTACCCTGTTCAGGAGCTGGCAGATTGCCCAGGACCTCTGAGGGTGGGAAGAGAAGGGCTGAGAAAAAAAACAGGGAGAAGAGGCAAGGCTCAAGTCAGCTCAGGACACCCCCACCTCCTCCCTCTGGCTCCAGCCTAGTCTGCTCATTGCCAGATCTTTTAAATTCCCTTTTGTGTTGTTATCTCTCTTAACCAACCTCTAGCTCCCACACCTCCCCCAACCACCAACTTGATTCTATCATCCTTGAACAATCTGAACTTGTTTCTCCAGGGCCTGGAGCTCCTGCTGCAGGTGGTGACAGTCCCACCCCAGTTCTTACAGACGGAACTAGATTGAAAGCTCAGGGAGGAAGTAGAGGGTGGCTGGGGGTGGAGGAGAAAAGCATGGAGGAGACTTCACTTGGAGGAGACACTCAGAAGTATAAAGAGGGCTTCTGAGAACGCCAGCCCCAAGCTACCCTCATGCCCGTTACACTGTTACTGTGGTCTGACTGCTGAGCTGCCCTTGGTGTTGAGTTCAAAGTAGGGGGAAGCAGAGGGGAGGAAAGAGCAGGTTCATGAGTGGCTCATAAGTGTGGGGGGTGATTCCTACAGGAAGAATTACCCACCTCCACATTCACAGGACAGGGCCCTGCAGAAGTGGCGATAGGTAGACATCTGTCCTTTAGATACTAGCATATTACATGCTTGACAATAATTTAATGTGCACACCTAAGAAGTATGTGTGCATGTGTTTCGTTGGATTGAATGTGACTAGTGTACCCAGGATTAATCGGATAAACCCCGCTAATGGGTTCCCTAAGAGTTTTCACTCTCCTCTAACTTAAAGTTTTAATCCTCTTCAGCCTCCTGGCGGAAAAAGGAAAGAAAAAGAAAGAAAAACAAACAACCAACCATTAGGTCTTTCCCAATCCCCACAGTTATTTCCCTGCTCCACCCCACTTTGGCCCTCCGAATTCTCCATTTCCTCCCACCATACAAGCAGAAAGGTGTGGTTTTCAGGTGGGCTAGTGAATGAAGACTTTCCTGCCAGCTCTTTGGCTCATATGACATAGTCACAACTACGACTGACTGAGACCAGGCTCCAGCAAACTTCCGCCTTGTTTACCGACTTACTGCTTGTGTCAAGCTGGTTCTGGGAAAATTGTGGTCATCTGCGAGGCCCAAGGCACAATCTCTGGCTGCTAAAACTGACACCATCCTCCATTACCACTCCTTCCCTGATCCCAGCTTCCCATCCTTGGCTCCCTACTACGAACTGGATGGCTCAGGGGACTTCTGTTGACTTATCTCCTAATTTGAACAAGGAAATGAAGAGCAGTTGACAAATGTAGAACCATTTTTCCCCCCCAGTAAATTTCAAAGGGAAAGTAGAAGCAAATAAACCACCATTCAGTAAAAAAGCATTTAATGCACACTGAACAAAGTTATGGTGACCCAGATTAGTCCTGACTGATAGAAATATAATGTGAGCCATGTATATCATCTAAAAGTTCTAGTACCCACTTTAAAAAAGTTATTTTAAAAATGTGATATTCATTTTTAGAACACATTTTATTTAACCAAAATACATCCAAAATGTTATCATTTCAACATGTAAGCAGTATAAATTTATGAATATCATATATTTATGCTAAATCTTCAAAATCTGGTGTGTATCTTATACTTTAAGCACATCTCAATCCAGACAAGCTTCATTTCATGTTCTCAACAGCCATATGTGGATCTAGTGGCTACCACACTGGACAGCACAGATCTAGATAGAAATAAATGCCTCATCATCATACTATCATATTATTTAATAAATAAGTAGAGAGATGAGTAAAGAAGATGACTCTAGATTATGACAAGTGCTAGAAGTGAAATGTGGTGAGGAGACAGCAACTGAGGGTTAGGGATGGGGAGTGTGACTACCTTAGATGAGAAAGTCACGCCGGGCCTCTCGCGGGAGAGAGCACTGGAGTGGGTACCCACAACGTGGAAATGGATCAGGCGGGTGAAGGAGTAGGATAGAGCCTTCCAGGCAGTCAGAAGAGCAGAGGCCCCGAGGCATCCGAATTCTTGGCTGAGAATGTTCTCTTGTGTCCATGGAGGGGAGTGAAATGAGAAGACACTGAAGAAATGGACAGGAACTGTAGCACCTGGGCTTACAGGCCTTGGAAAAGAGCTCTATGTAATCCTAGGAACCAGGAAATCTGGTGAAGGCATTTCATAAGCATAAATGAGATATAATCTAATTTACAATTATAAAAAATTGCTCTATCTTTTACATGGAGAAAGAATTAGCAGGAATCGAAGATGCACAAAAACCTAGTGGGAGGAGGGAATCGAGGTGAGTAGGTGAGAGATGGCAGAGGCTTGTCTAGGGTGATGACAGTGAAGGTAACAGATGTGACTTCAGAAGAGGCTTTGAAGGTGGCCCTGACACACTTAATAACAGGGGTACGGAGGAGAAGAAGAATCAAGAATGTCACCCACAATTTTGACTTGAGCACATGGCTTCCTTCCCCATTCTCTCCACCGAGTCCCAAATTCAAAAAAGCGTATCCCAGGAACCTCTAGTCTCCCTGAAACTGACACTTCAGCCAGAAAACCAGCTTTCCTCGGCATTGGACAGGAATTTGTCTCCGGAGTTTGAAGCCAGCGGATGGGTCCCTCCTCTCTGTTCACCTGTGCTTACGCGCTCCTGAAATCAGGAAGGAATTCACCAGCTCCCAAGTCAGGACTCCATTTTGTAGTCGGTGTCTATGCTTTGGGGTCAAAGAAGTGTTGAGAAGATAACCTTGATCGAATCACTCACAGCACTGTACAGGCCGGCCAGCCTAAACTGGCATGTGCATTTGTCTTACAGATTAAAGAAAGGGTAGACTTGTATTCTAGGGGTGTCAGTCAACAATGCATTCAAAATTAAAAGTCACAAAGGCAAGTCTATGCGCACCACCCTAAAAAACAACTGTAATAACAAAAGATACTGGTCTGATTTAAGACATAAAGAAGAGCCTAAGGACTGAATTTTCTAACTGCACTTCCTTATTTACTCTAGGCAAAGGTGGAGCCTTAGCACACTGGATACAAAGACTAGGTTGTATATGAAAGTTGACATCAGCATTTAAATCAAGTCATGACTTGAAAACGAAGGGAGGGTTTGGTCGTGTGTGGGGGAGGATACGCGGGGGGGGGGGGGGGGGGGGGGGGGGGGGGGGGGGGGGGGGGGGGGGGGGGGGGGGGGGGGGGGGGGGGGGGGGGGGGGGGGTTCGTCAGAGAGCCAGGGGTATGACAGTGACCTCAGGTAACAGACAGAACATACAAAAAGAGGGTGAACTGGGTGACAGCAGATGCCTGACCCCTACCCTTTCTTCCTGGGCCGAGGGTGATAAAAGGCATGCTACACAGCAACTACACCAGAATAGAATTAATAACATTTCTGCTGCTCAGAAATAAGTATCCCCAACGGATGACATTTCCCAGGAGAATTGAACCTGGAGCCTAACAGGCCTGAGCTGACATCCTGGAATTGGCGGAGATACAGCAGCTGTGAAGGAAGAATCCCCTATTCAGTTTGGCTGTCGGTCTCTCCTTATGCAAGACAGCCCCCGCCCTGCTGCCCCCCCCCCCCCAGCCAAGGGACCAACGCTGCATGGGCTTAAAGAGACGTGAAGACACGGCCTCATGTAGTTCGGTCTGTGCAGTGGGCATAGATATGGGGCCTGGCTCTCCAGAAATAGTAGCTCTCGGGGGAAAAACCCCGACTGTCTCTCTAGTTGAGGCCCATTTCCTTTTCTGACACTTCCCCATGCCCTGTGAAGAGGGCAAGATGGTCTAAAGGAGACTCCAAACACGAACTCACTTCCACAGCTGGAACACCAGGACCTGAAGCGCATCCCTCAAGAGCCTCTCAGAGAAAGGGGCTGTCACCTCCCCAGCAGATCCAGTAGGTGAATGGATGTGAGGGAGAGATGGAAGGAGAAGCCATCAGCTGAGTTCAAACCAATGGAGACCCCCCTGGAACAACCGACAGACCTTCAGATGCTGACCTGGCATCTTAATCACACATCATCATTATCCTTTCATTAGTCACCCTCTATGTGATCGCCGTGACGTCTCCAAATTTTTTGAATGTATTCATTTGTGTTTGTGTTGTCACTTCCAAGTGTTAACAACCATGCACTCGTGTCTAATTGCCAGTCCGGTTTTCTCTAAGCCGGAACTGGCCTTTCTGCTGAGGGTGTGCCGCTTTCTCTAGAATTAGTAAGAACTGAAAATTCTAATCAACTGATCCCACAGCCTTCTGATAACGTTGTGTGCACAGGCGTGAGTAATCTGAGCAAGGCCAGTGGATCTAATCTAGTGCCTGGAGGGCAGAGGCTCAGAAATCAGGTGTCCTAGGCTCCAATTTCAGCTTCGCCATTGAGCTGTAAGACTCTCAGCAGGTCACCCCTTCTCTGCACTGCCCACGTCCATAGGTAAATTCAGAACAATGCCAACTCAGAAGTAGTAACAGTTCTGTGGTACAATGTCTCATTGTTGGGTGAGTCTGTTAGGGGTGGAAGGAGGATGTAAATCACTAGCCTTTTTAAACAATAGATGTGCACATATGAAAAGTCCACTCGGCAAGAACAAAAACCTGATCTGAGATAAAATTCTGAACAATATCCTCATTATGAGAACCCACAGATTTAAAAAATCCACCAGAGATGTTTGGTGGTTTGTCTTTCTGGGGTTTTCAGATCATGCAATCTATACAAGCAGCAGCTGGAATCAGCGGGGAGATTCTACAAGGGGGAAGGTACACTGCTGATCCTGGCCAAACAGGCTTGCCTTTTCTTTCTAGAGCTCAAACTACCCTGTCTGAAAGGTGGGGAGGAAGAGTTAATCTAATCAGCCTGGCTGTAAAAAACAACCCTATCAAAGTGGAGGGGGGTGAGAGGGGAGGTCACAGGACTTAGGGGTTTACAGATCTTCAAATTACAACTAAGAGTTAAACTGAGTCTGTTTCTAAAGGTGTATGACTAACTTCCTCAGGAGAGGCAAGTTCAAATATAAAGTCCACAAAGAAATGGAAAGTCTTGTTAGATCAGTAGTTTTTTGTTTTTGTTTTTTTTTTGTATCTGAATTGGTTTGTTTGTTTTTTATTAATTACATACAGTTTTACAAAGATTGGTACATATATCTCTTTTTTCCCCTGCCCTAGATCAGTAGTTTTTAACCTGTTTTTTCTCTTCTTTGAGCCTGTCATAGGTATGATTTCATGTGTTGTTATTTATCAGTTGCCTCTTCACTTTGGAAGTGAGGGTGGGGATCATGTCTATTTTATTTCTATTATATTCTCTGGGCCTAGTAGAGGATTTTGAAAATATTTGCTGGGAATATTTGCGTGAATAAGGAACAAATTATTTAATCATTATTTTAGGTCCTGGATGCCCTTTTAAAAATTGGGTAAAAAAGGTCTCTATTTAAAAATAAAAAAAAGATATCCAAAGGCTATTCATGCTTCACCTGCGATAGTTGGTATCCCTCAAAAGCACATAAAATCTCTACTGTCATTGCAGTCTCCAGAGGAGAAGTTCTGAAGATTGGGACTAGGGTCTTCCGATCCTGGACTAAGGTGTCTGAATTTAGCCTTTGAAAAGGCCTGAAGGATTCTTCTTTGGACACATGCCCAGTAAAAGAAGACCCTCCAAACTTGTGACTCAGAAAACTGGAGTTGGAACCCAGCTCTTGCCTCTTCCTAGTTGTAGTATCATGGCCAGATGCTAGACCTCTCTGGGCCTTTGTGAATCAAGAGGTCTGACCTAGCCCGAATGATCCATAATACAAGAGATAACCTAACCAACTGGCAGAACTTTAAAGGCAACAGGATGTTGCTGTGTAGTTTATGTGTGTAGTCTATCTCATAGCGGTGCTCACTTATTGAGAGAAGAAAGTACAATTTATGCTGATGAGAAGGCAAAAGGGCTAATTCAAAGGTAGCCCTGATATTCTGGGGGAATGACCTTCAGCTGAGGCATTGCCTCCTTCACCAAAACTGGATTAGCAAAACAAGCCAGGAGCACTGTCCTGAGGGAAGGGTTGATTGTTAGCTGACACCACAACCTTGGAACACCTGGGGAAAGGGTGGATTGTTAAACTGATGTGGAATCCTTGGAACACCTGGGGAAGGAGAAGTTGGGAGTTGCAGCAATTCCTCCAGGGCCTGGAGGGAGGGAACATATTTGCAATATATGAGGCAGGGCTCCCATGTGTTACTTTGCTCTGATTTGGAACTTTCCCAGAGACCACGCGTGTTATTAAAGCTGTGATTTCTCCACTCCTTCAAAGAGCGTCATTTAGTTTTTTTGGTCTTTCTGCAACACTGAAGCAAGAGATATTCTAAGCAAGACATCAGGAAGAACTCTCAACTACAGAAGGACTAAAAGACACAAATCAGAAATATGGGTGGTAGTGGCATCTCCTTCTGAAGATGTGTCGGATATTCAGCTCTCAGATGATTTATTCACAGTATTACCTCAAAGAAAGTCATTTAAGTCAGATTGCCTCCAAAATCCTCTCACTATTTTCATTTTAGGTAAAACCCTAGGCTGACCTTTGCCACAAATAAGGTCTTAAGTGCAAAATCCCTGAGAATTTATTCTAATGCTTTGGAACAGAATATTAGTCCCCTGGAGGTGTTTTATTTTTTCTGGTCAGCTCTTTAATACAAAGAAGCCTGAAAAAGCACCTACCAGGCAGTTCTTCCCATTTGCTATCTCTTGTTTAATGCTAGCGAAGTCTGCAGGCATGTTTTTCATATCAATTTTATAGATAAGAAAACTAAGACATACTAGTTTCATGTATATGACACAGGGATCAGACACCTATATCACTTGCAGTGATCATCCCAATAAATCTAATATAAGCAGTAATTTAAAAGTAAAAAATATTTTAATATGTAAATAATAATAATAAAGACAACTAAAACAGAGAAACAAAGTAACTTGCTGCCACGTAAGTAGGAAACATTGTAGAATTTAAATCTAGGTCTACCTGACTTGGAAGTATTTTTCACAATGCCTGGCCAGGGAGAAACCAAGTGGTGGTTGGGCAACTGAAGGGTTTCCAGGTAGTGCTGCATGCAAAGCGACTGACTCATTCTGCTCAGTGAGGGCTAAGGTACACTCCATATCTGGAAGAGTTACTATCTTTAAACATCTTCCTTAAAACAGTAGACTTTCCAGCACTCCTTAAAATTCAAACATTTGAAGAAGAAAAAAAAAGATAATGAATTTGGGAAGAGATGCTCAACCTCATTACATATCAGGGAAATGCAAATTGAAATCATGGTGAGAGATCACTTCACACCACTACAAAGGCCAAAGTTAAAAAGTCTGACAATACCCCATGTGAAGCAAGGACATTGAACAAAGGGAGCCTGTGTACACCAATGAAAATAATATTTGTGCCATCATTTTGGAAAACAATAGGCCTTAATCCTGCATGCTGAACATGCCTGTAATCTCTGACTCAGCAACTGATAACCAGGATACGGTACATATAGTCCCTTGCATGCATCAATCATTTAATAAAAATATTTTAAAATAAATTAGAACCTACTATAATCTATGATCTATGTATCACAGACACTGAGATACTGTGGGACTGAGGGGTGTCCCCAGATGAGAGGGGTCAGCCATAGAACAGAGCAACACTAAACGGCCTACAGAGGGACTAAACTCAGATGAGAACCTGGCCAAGATTTTAGAGAACCCAACAGCACCTCTCTATCACTAGCAGAACTCTCTGTCTCTATGATCGCTTCCCTGTTCTTGCTTTTATCCTCTCCGTCCTCTGTCTCTATACTCTACATTAAAAATTACTTTTACTGGTGTAGTCACAGGTATAATCAACAGTCAGTTCCTGTCATTACATTTTTAATTTAGGAATGTGGTTAACGAATAACTGACACTTGATAACATTGTCAATCATAAAGCAAGGCCATATAGTAGAATATCCCTCTGTCACAAGGATAAGGAAAAAATTATCTAGAACAGACACTGTCACGCTCTGCATCAGTGGCTGCATCGCATTAAGTGGCACTGCACTGTGGACAGGGAAACACCCCTTGAAGGAGGAATGAGCTGAGTAACTTTGATTCAGCTACAAGCCCTGATTGACATTCTTTGAAGGAGACAACTTTTCACAGCATGACTGAGGCCCAGCATGTGAACTCTGCCATCATCTCATGAAAGAGGCCGTGGCCCAGGTGAAGTCAGAGTCCTGGTGGGTTTCCCTGAGCCTGAAGTATTCCCCGCCTTGCTCAGTTTCCCTCTTCCTCAAGGCCTCAGACATTATAATTCTGGCAAAGTAATTTTGACTGAGAGCCCAGAAGGCATCAAGTGTGTTTTCAATGCTCTCAGTTTTAGGACAAGCAGCCTTTCTTTGCAGGCTGCCCATCTCATCCTTACCTCAACCCACCCAGTCAGCTGCAAATATAACCAAGCCAGAGGACACTAGCTTAGAGGTTCCAAAAGGTATCATGTTGCCCTAACCGGTTTGGCTCAGTGGATAGAGCATCGGCCTGCAGACTTAAGGGTCCCAGGTTCGATTCCAGTCAAGGGCATGTACCTTGGTTGCAGGCACACCCTCAGTAGGGGGTGTGCAAGAGGCAGCTGATCGATATTTCTAACTCTTTATCCCTCTCCCTTCCTCTCTGTAAAAAATCAATAAAATATATTTTTTTTAAAAAAAGGTATCATGTCGTGCTATGCTTCAGAGACAGCTCCAGCGGGACTTGTGAAACTACATGAACACTGCTCCTACTTCTGGCCTGGAGTAGCAGAAAGAGGCAGGGCTGTGATTAAGAGTCCTGTTTGTGTAAGAGCTTAGCCTTTGGGCCGCCATCTTCAAGTGGGTGGGTCAGGACAATCCCTGAGGTCCCTCCTTATCCTATGACTTGTACTGAGTCATAGAAAACGCAGCTCTCCCCTTACTCCCAGACGTATTCTGATGGCTTTTTATTGTTACCTCTCTCAAATGAGTAATATTTTGGTAGCCTTTCCTTTTTCATTGAGAGAAAGGAAAGGAGGAAGGAAAGAAGGGAGGGAGGGAGGGAGGAAGGGAGGGGAAAGCAAAGCTTTTGGAAACAGTATAAGAAAACAAAGCCATGCTTTTTGGAGTTGGTTGGTTGCTGGTGACCCCTCTGCAATGCAGTGATTATACACTAGTGCACATGGCATTCCATGACTCTCTGAAGTCACCTGGTTATCAGATCCAACTTCATTCAAAGTGAACTGTGGGGCCCAGACAACCTGCCAGGAGGCATCAGAAGTCTCCAATGGGTCAGGATTCAAGACACCAGTTTCCTTGTTGCTGCTCCTCTCGGCCTCTGCTTCCTTATTTAAAAACAAACAAACAAACTAACATTTCTGGAGTTTGGCTAAAACAATGTCATCCATTAGCCCCAAGTAGGTGTTTTGTTAAACAGGAATATTTTAGGGTTCCCCCTCTTCCACCAATAGTCAGAAATGGAAAGCAGGTTCTGCTGAGGGGTTTGTGGGAGGGCTTCCCCCTTGTTGCCATCACCACAGGTTCCACAAATTGTCCCCACACTGCAGTGACGATAGCGGTGTTAATCATTACTGGAAAATGAGGATCAAATCACTTAGCCATGGGATCTAGGCCACCAGGGGCGCAACATTCATCTCCACCGAGTTCAAAGGGATTTCCAGAGGAAAATTCCACTGGACGTTCCCTAGCCCAGCACTTTCCTGGCTGCCTATCACCTGCTCCCAGCGCTTCCTCCTCCTCTTCCACCCATCCTCACGGCCCCATTAAAGAGCAGCCCCATTCCCCACCCAGGTGGCAACTAAGGTCATACCTCCGGGCAGCCTCAAAGGGAAGAGAACTGGAAAGGTCTAGACACCTCCTCTCCTGCCTATCTCGGATTGAGCCCAGAGGCTGGTGTGCAAGGGAATCAGATTGTCCTTACACGCCCGCATGAAGTTTCCATCCTGGAAAAAAAAATCCCTCCCTTTGAAGAGGGAAAGCATCCAAAGGCAGTGATTTTCTAAACATGTGCCAGACTACTATAAGCAGAAATGCTCTTTACCGGAGACTGAGCTTCATCTTAAACTGATTTCTTGACTACAAGATCTCTCACACATGCACTGTGAGTCTACACGAAGGGACGTGGCTCCTTTCAGCATCCTCTCATCTCATCTGACCTCGGAACTCCTTTGTTGGGATGCAACTCTACAGCACAAATATTCTTCAGAATACACTATGGGGAAAACTACCTTTGGATAAAGGTAATTTTTTCTTTCCTGCCACTTTTTAAACCTCTGGTTTAGATCTCTGGGGGTTGTTGAAGCCAGAATTGATGTAAAACAGAGGTCATCACTGCGGCTCATGAATACGATGGATGTTCAATTTGGGGCCTAAGACCATTATTCTGGCAGTTGAGGAAGGAAAGAAAGATCTGTTTGTCCACCGTGGCTTCCTCATTGGAAAAGCAGCCTTTTGTCTCAGAAGCCCAGGATCTCTGAATAAAAACAAAACAAAACTGACATTGTCCTAGAGTCCTTACCTTCTCCACAGTATCTTTAAGGTCCATCATCTTCACTTCTGCTCTTTCTCAACTTGACCCCCCTACCAGACTCCTCCTCCCTGTGAGTGGTCAACCATGTCCTTCAATGGGGTACAAATCTTGTGCAGTGTCCCTTAAATCATGGTCCCAGGGCCAGCAGTATTAACAGCACTTGAGAAGCTATCACAAATGCCTCTGCTAGACATTCAAAATCAGGAAATCTGGTAGTGAAGCTTGAACCATCTTGATTTAAGCCTTCCAGCTGACCCCTTACATGGTGAAGTTTAAGAACTCCTGTCTTGAGGAATCCTCTTTTATTTTCATTCATTCATTCTACAAATATTTGCTGGTGGAAGAGGCTAACGTAGGGTCAAAATAGAAAAGGTCCTTAACCAGAAGGAACTTAACATTAATGGGGGAGCCAGCAATAATCAAGTAAACAAAATAATTAAAGACTGTTGTACGTGCGATGAAGGAAAGAAATACGTGGTGAGCAAAACAAATGAGGTGGTGTACGACTTAGGGCCACAAAGACTTTTCTGAATCGGTGACATCTGAGCTGAGACCTGAAGAATGAAAAGGAATCGTCCTTTTAAGGAGGCAGAAGAAGACTATTCAGACAACATGGACTGTCAAAGCCTTTGAGGAGAGAAAGAGCCTGGGGTATCAGAGGACTAGGAAGAGGGCGCGGAGGTAGAAATCTGTCAGGTTGTCGGCATGGTAGGCAGCAGACAGACTGCAGTGAGACTTTATTCCGACAGCAACGGGAGTCCATGAAGCAACACTGTAGGCTGGTTTCTGTTTAAAATGGACAAAATAACCAAAACATAACACTTAATTTCAGATTGGTTTCTTTTGGAAGAAACTATCTTCCTCAGGTTGTGATTTTTGTTTTTTGTTTTTAGTTTATTTTAGATCAAGAGAAAGAGTGAGGAGAGGAGAGCAGGAGGGAGAAGAGAGGAAGAAGAAGAAGGAGAAGGAGATGGGGAGGGAGAGGGGAAGACGGGAGGGGGGAGAAGAAAGGGGGAGAGAGGGAGAGAGGAAGAGAGGGAGAGGAGAGAAGCATCTATGTGAGAACAATATCAATCTGTTGCCTCCCACATGCACCTGGACCTGGACCAGGAATCAAATCCACGACCCTTTGGTACACAGAACAACTGAGCCACACCGGCCAGGGCCACTCCCTTAGTTCTTACTTGGTGAGCTGATGGTAAACACACCTGTTTTAATACTCACTAAAGTCAAACATGCTATTGGATTGTGAGGAAGATAAATCAGTAGGGGGAAAGCCTAATATGATGTGCTTCAAGGCACATGAGGAAGTTCCAATGACCACTCCCCCACTTCCCACAACCCTTCACCTCTGCCTCTCACACCTACACATTTCAGCACATGTCACCTGGCCTGCCTTGGAACTTCCGGCTTACACGCTTTTCTTGTGGGTAAAGAGCCCCGGACTCTTCCTTCATCAGTTTGGCTGTCAGTTACAAACCCTTCTCCCTGCCATGTAAGTTAGGTGTACACGTACACCTATACT
>PVJC01027589.1:0-23175 GCA_004026665.1 Murina feae
TCTCTCTTTGTCTTTTGCCCTTGGCATTTTAATTATGATGTGTCTTGGTGTGGTCCTCTTTGGATTCCTTTTGTTTGGGATTCTCTGGGCTTCCTAGACTTGTAAGTCTATTTCTTTCACCATAGGTAAACACCTGGAATTGCTGCCTCGCACAACCATTTCAAAACCACAACAAAAAGAAAAAACGGACACTACCCAGACCCACAGGAAGGCTGGATGAGTGGAAATTCTACAGCTAGAAAGATACTGAGACTCAGAGGAGGTGCAGAAGTAAAGTGCAGAGGTACAGAGGCATGCGTGGAAAGGGCTCGAGGAAAGGGCTGGCAACTGAGGACACGGTTGTCTTTTTCAATCTGGAGGGAGTTACAAGCTCCCAACGGCTCTGAACTCCAGTTCTGGGTGAGTCTCTGGGGACCCAGACTCATACGGGGAGAAGCTGGACTGTCTGGCACCTGGAGGAACTCCAGAGCAGCTTTCTCTTGGTGGTGCCGAAGATCACTGAGACCCGGTGCCTCTTAGGGCAGGGCTGAGAATCAGCCATAGCTGTTTGATCCACCCTGTTGATTCCCCGGGACCCCGCCCCACCCAAGCTGCATGCAGAGGCTTTTGCATATAAAGGGCTGGGTAGTCTCAGGCAGAAGCTAAAATAGCATCTCCTTAGCTGTTCAAGAGCCAGTGTACCCAGTGGTCAGAGTGGGACCACCCAGATTACAACTCCTCAGATCCAAAAGGGACACACTCAGGGGGCAGACTCAGTGAGCACCAAAGCCCCACTGAAGCAAGTCTTACCCCATAAGGGTGTCTCCAGCACAGAAGTTCTCCTACCATAGACACAGCTGATTCTCACAGCCAAGTGGCCTGGAGGTCAATTCCTCCCAGTGATACCAACAACAATCAAGGCTTAGCTACAGCTGACTGTGCACAAAGCCTACAAAGCGGTTCACCAAGAGTGTCCACCTCAGGTAATTGGGGAGGCTGAGCCACCGGGCCTTACAGGACACCGAGCACAGAAAGCCACTCTATCAATGCAGGGAAATAACCAAAATGCAGAGACAAAGAAACAGGTCACAAACGACAGAAATGGAGGAAAGCAAACGGCTGGATATAGAGTTCAAAACCACGGTTATAATGTTTTTCTAGAATTTTCTAGAGACTGCCGATAAATTTAGTGAGACCCTTGAGGATATGCAAAAGGACCAGCTAGAAATTAAGCATACACTGACTGAAATAAAGAATAATGTACAGAGATCCAATAGCAGACTAGAGGATTGCAAGAATCAAGTCAAAGATTTGAAATACAAAGAAGCAAAAAACACCCAACCGGCAAAGCAAAAAGAAAAAAGAACCCAAAAATATGAAGATAGTGTATGAAGCCTCTGGGACAACTTCAAGCGTACCAACATCAGAATTATAGGGATGCCAGAAGACGAGAGAGAGCAAGATATTGAAAACCTATTTGAAGAAATAATGACAGAAACTTCAGTGGAATATTTCTTGTGCTTGACCTATCCAATAATTTCTTTGATGAGTAAATGTTGCACTAATTAAAGAAGGACATGTTAGAAGATTAGAGAATCCACCCAATTACTCAGGTAACATTGGGTAAATTGAAACCACAAAACATTATGTTCTTCGTCTCAGAATTTGCTATTCAGCTCCAGTACACAGCTACTACTTGCCAATCTTCAAATGCTTCTAAAAGACTTTTTTTTTTCCATGAAATGTCCCTTCCAAATATTGGCAAGAAAGTAAATAAACAATTATGAAGTTAAACAAAACCTATTTGTGGGCCAGATCTAGGGTCTTAGGGACTTAGAGACCTAGACCTAAGGTCCACCGATTTGAGAACTTGGTCTTAGGAATTAACTGTTCTAAAGCATGGGGTGTCAAAAATAAAACAAACAATATTTTGTGATGTATTATCTGAGCTTCAAGGTGGGTATAAGGGTTTACTAGGCAGGTGCCTAATGTGAGGAAATGGTCCTTTCAGGAAGCAAGAGAAACAAATACAATTACATTGCATCATGAAAAAAATCATAGTCTTCCCGAGAATCTATAGGAGAATTTAATACTGCTGAATCATAAAGTACAAGTGGTGAGGTGGGGGCAGAAGAGGATGAGATTAGGGAGTTAATAGTGGGAAGCCATGACATTTGAGTATCCAACAAGCAATGGAGAGCTAGTGATAAATGACAATAATATGGAAATAGGTTGGAGGGATTGAGATCAGAGGAAAGGTGGCCAGTGGGACAGGTACCATAGTTCTGAAAAGAGATGATAAGGATTTGAAATAAGGCAATGAAAGTGAGTCTGGAAAGGATGGCATACCTAAAAGAAACTTTGCACAGATGCACCAGAACACAAACACATCAACAGAAATGGATGGGATATTATACAGCACTGACAATGAATAAACTACAGTTACATGGCTAATCTCAGGAACAAATGTTGAGTGAAAGAATCAAGTTCCAAAATGCTACATAGAAAAGACACATTTTCGTGAAATTTGAAAACAATAAAAACTAAACAATATTGTTTAGGAATATATCCATGTGGTAAGAATATATGTAAAGAGAACATAGACATAATAGATATAAATCAAGATATTAGTTTCTCTGAGAAGGAAGTTTGAGAAAAGATGGTGAGGATATTTAAAGTATCAGCAATATTCTAGTTCTTTGGTTAGGTACTGGATCCACAGGTTTTTAATTTAGATGGGTAATTTGATAGACACGCAGTTGTTCATGGGGACATAATGAAAATATGTCATGACCAAGGATGCTCCTTATTTTTGTTTTCCGTACTGATGTTTTCCACTGGACCTCTGCCTTGTCTGCCCGTGTTAAGCTAACTCCTCTCGCTATAAGAAAGACGGGAGATGCAGTTTAGAAATATTTTAGGGGTGGAATCAATTGGTTTTTCCAGACATTATTTTCCCCCTTGAATTGGTTTTAGATTAAGGTGACCAGATTTAAAGACGTACACCATTGTGGAGGTCTTTTTCTTCTTTTTTAAAATTATTACTTAAAATATTAAAGAGTAATCGGGACTTTTTTAAAACGTCGCGGGGCCTGGATGGACTGTTAAAAATCGGGACTGTCCCGCCAAAAGCGGGAGGTTTTGCCACCTTATTTTAGATGACTCGTGAGGCCCAGGTACTTTCACATACCTCCTTATTTTGCCCTTTGCCCTCGGTCATCTTATCTTCTCCACAGAAGGGAGAAGTGTGACGCCAAGCAGTGGAGAGAGAGAAGAGGCGGCCAGCGGGTGTGAAGTGTTTTTATTGGGGGGATGAGGACACATTTGTAATACCTTAACCAATAAAGAAATTAAAGATAAAAAAATAAAGCGTTTTTATTGGCGGAGAGAAGGAGCTAGAACGAGGCAGAAGCTGAAGTGAGAGAGAGGGGCAACGGGGGCGGGGCTAACAGGGAGGCGGGGCTAACACGGGGCGGGGCTAAGGGTTTAACGGTAGGAGGCGCCGGTGCGGTTTTCCGCGCTTCGCTCGGTTGGCGGCGCCCGGCAGAGTCACACCGCTGGTGGCAGTCTTCCCCTGAGGAAGCTACCTTCTGCGCCACCTCCTCCTCCTGCTCCGCCTTCTCTTCTTCCTTCTACACCGCCTGCCCGGCGGCGGCGGCGGCGGCAGTGATTGAGTCTGCCTCCTCGCCACCTCCACCCCTGCCGGCTCGCCTGCAGGTGGCTGTGGCGACAGCGGCAGCAGAGGCTTTGGCGGCTCCACTATGGCGGCAGCGGGGAGGGGGGACAGTAGTTTTAAAGTAGACACCCGCCCTTGCCTCAGAGAAGGTGAGTTCCCGTGTCGGTGTTTGGGGGCGGCCCCATCTCCTTCGCTGCCTCTCTTCAGCCTGTCCAAGATCCGAAGGGGCGCAGTTCGCCACCGCCCGACCCCCCACCTGCTGTGGCGCAGTAGAAGGCCGAGCTCCTCCCGCCCCGCCTCACAGAAGTACCCCGAGTGTGCAAGACGGACTGAAGCGGAGAGTGGCTTCCCTAATTCTCCCCCCCCCATCCCGAAAAAGATGGGGCTCCCAGGAAAAGGAACCTCAGGTGTTCATTCACAAGGCAGGAGTTTGAAGGGGGAAAAAAGCCCGTAAAATCTCTCCCAGTCAGGCTACCTTAGTATGCTCTAGAAAGCTGAGGTGTGATTTGGTAAAAGATAGGAGGCAAGGCAGAGAAGCGCTGTGGAACTCCAGGATCAGGGAAAGGGAGGAGAGACTGACCGATGAGATCGGGGCCGAGATCAGAAGAGTAAAGGTCAAAGAAATCAGACAGGAATCCCCCCCTCTTTTGGTGAGATTCAGCATCCTGCAGGGTAGATACTTGCAGTGGGGTATTGAAGAAGAGATGAGGTTAGGAATTTGGGGGTGTTAGAGTGCATACTTTAGCTTTCAGGTAGGATCTGTTTGATTTTAGAATCCTAGGGTCTGGTGGAGGAGAGAGTTGTATTGAGGAAAGGAGAGGAAGAGAGTGTGGCAGAAACACCAATTTCAGGAATCACTTTGGAGAGTTTTCTTTGGCTATTTGAGGATGAAACCTTGTACAGCAAGGTTTATGGGCCCATCTTTAAGGTGGTTTTGGTTTTAATAAGTGCCATTGTACCTACAACACATATTCCTAACAGAAAAAATTTTTATTTCTTGACTATTTCAGTATATGATATTTAGTTCACACAAAGTACTATATACTCGTAAGCAGCCTGCTCGTAGCAAACTGTAAAGTTTGCCATTGTGTTTTAAAGCATCTTTTGGAAATATTTCTTAGGCGGTTGAAAGAGATTCCAACTGGAGACCTCTAAAGCATTTTGCCAACGTAAACTTTGTGTTAATTTTCATTATTCGCTGTGTTATCTGATGTTGCTAACTCGACTCCAAAGTGAAAGGTCATGGGCTCCAAAATAGAGTAGAATAATGTAAGTTCCTTTTTCTTAGGAGCACACCTCATTAAAATTACCCCATAAAATGTTTTTTTCTTCACATTCTTAAATGACACATCCCTGTGTGCTATTCCATATCCGTTCACACCTTTCATTTTGGAGGCAAAGCAAAGCAGTAAAAAAAAAATACAATATTTCTCATAGGCTCATTACATACATGCCACTTATTAGAAATTAGAAATACACTGTGATATGATGTTTTTATTACCTCACTGCAGGCAACCTTTGAAACCCTCTGTTTAATGTCTTCAGTCAGCCTGGATTTGTACAGTTGTTCTGGGATGAAAATATGAAATCTCCTGGATTTTCGTTTTTATACCAAACTTTCTCTCTATAACCAGCAAGGAGGAGAGAACAGTGTTGCAGGCGGTCACAACCACAATTCAGTTTGGCTCTCATGACCTTTGCACAGTAAGGTTTAGAACTAGTATTTCATGGAGAAAATGGCTTTTTGCCTGGCTTGGTTGCAATGTCTTTTAATATATGCAGGTATTAACAGCTTTAAGAGATAAAATAAAGTAGCTGCAATACCATGTCTATAGTATTGCTAGCTGGTAAGATAAGGAGGGCTGCCCTAACCGATTTGACTCAGTGGATAGAGCGTCGGCCTGCAGGCTGAAAGGTCCCAGGTTCGATTCCGGTCAAGGGCATGTACCTTGGCTGCAGGCACATCCCCAGTAGCGGGTGTGCAGGAGGCAGCTAATTGATGTTTCTAACTCTCTATCCCTCTCCCTCTCTTTCTGTAAAAAATCAATAAAATATATTAAAAAAAAGATGAGGAGAGCCCTAGTGTATGAGTCTGGTGCATTGACCATAGGTTCTGTTGTTAATCTACTAAATTTTGTTTTCCTGAACAGATCCCAAGCTTCCTGGATTTGAGTTTTGACATTTCTGAAGTACAGGTTTTGGTCTAGCCAGAGTCTGAGGTTGTTTTCAGATCTGAACATATGAACCTTGCTTTTGCAGTTCTGTATTAATATTTTTTCAACGGCATTTTCATAGCTGTGCACTAGAAACCATAAGAAACCTTGCCTAAATAGTATCACCTGATATTCAGTGAGTAATAAAATCTGTATTGTTAGTGTTGAGACAATTTACTAGAATATGAAAAACCAAATATAATTGCTACCCAAAAACTATCATTTCATTTTAGGTAAATATCCTTCATTAACTTCCGCCCAAATAAAACTCCCTTACCTTTTCTTTTTCCTTTTTTTTTGCATTAAAAAATATATTTTATTGATTTTTCACAGAGAGGAAGAGAGAGGGATAGAGAGTTAGAAACATCGGTCACCTGCCTCTTGCACACTCCCCACTGGGGATGTGCCCACAACCAAGGTACAAGCCCTTGACAGGAATCAAACCTGGGACCCTTGAGTCCGCAGGCTGACGCTCTATCCACTAAGCCAAACCGGTTAGGGCTCCCTTACCTTTTCATATAGAACAATGTCTAAAACACTATTAGATCTCAAAATATTTTTGTTTAGATGTTTCTGATAGTGGATAAAGGAGAAGAGAGAAAAATGTTGTTTGGTAGTGTGCCAATATCTTGTGTTTGTTTCTTAAGTCCTAGTTAGGAGATTCTCTTAAAGCTGGCAAAGAATTGTGAAGATTTCAATTATTACAAGTCTACTCCAAATAGGACCATTAAAAGTGTCTTGCTATAAACTATTTACTGATCCATTTTCAATGATAGCTAACATTCCTGAGGATCTCATCTGTCTTGGTTTGGTAATGAACAAATGTCAGTGGAGATTAGAAATTGCAAAGGTGGGAAGATTAGAAGCTTTCAAAAGTTCCAAAGAGGAAAGCAATCAGCCTAAAAACAAAAACAACAAACAAAAGTGCCCAGTGAACAGACATCTGGAAAAACATATACCCAGAATCCATGGTAAAGGGAATAATGAGATTTTGTAGGGCACTTCATGTTTCAGTCACTGAAGTTTTAAAAAATAAACATGTTCAATGGCTCAAAAATGAATTTTCACCCAGTATTGATATCCGTGATATAATCATAGTAAAAATCAAAACAAAATTAAACAAAAAACCTCTTTAAGAAAAATAAATTATTAAATGGATTATGTTTTAGACTGGAGGGCATTCTATATTTTTATTTAGTTTCTAATTCATTTGCATAGCAATTACCTAACAAAGCTTCTCTTTGTCTCTATATTATTCAGTAAAATTTCAGGTTCACCACAAGAAACCTAGTTAATAGCCTTTCCTTTATTCACTTAAGAATCATTTATTGAACACCTGTGTGTGTGTGTATACAAGTGAACACATGTCATACACTGCTGAGGATATACAGATGAATTAGACACAGTTAAATTAAAGAACTTGGTAGTAAAATTATAAAATGAATAAGATCACTGGGGAAATGCAGTTTTAAATATAACTAGTCAGACTCCTAAACTATAAGACTTTTTCATTTTTTATTATAAATCTCTCCTCTTTCCATGGTTGCTTATCTATATATCTAAAAGGCAAATATGCAAAGTGTCTCCTTGGAAGTTCAATGGGGAGACCGGGAGTCTGATTGCTTGCTATGACGTGCGCTGACCATTAGAGGACAGCACAGAATGAAGGAAGGCCCAGGCAGGCAGCTGGAAGGCCCTGGTCAGCCCTGACTGCCAGCCAGGTCTAGGGACCCTACCTGTGTATGAATTGCATGCACCGGGCCTCTATAAGCACAATGAAACACGTTATATTGTTAATCTAATGTTGGTATCTCGGAAGAATAATTAGAAAATTGTTAGAATTAATTTTTAATCCTCTGCATTTGACATGGTAGGGATGTCTGGAGAAAGGTTAATGACCATTTGTTAGTTTCTAACCCTCTGTCTTTATTAGGTGTCAATATGTGAAGATATTGACTAAGCATGTCCTCTACTGTATTCATCACCTGTCAGAATAATTTTCTACCTCAAACCAGTCTTGCAGATCCATCCACATTTACTAACCTGTTGGAATGAATGGCATGGTGGCTTTATCATGCAAAAAGCTATCATGGAATCAAGTAAATTAATGGATTTAAATAGTACTTTAACTCAGTTTTTCACAATCATGTCTTCTGAACTAGCTGGCCACAGAGTGGTTATGATTATAAAATTTAAGACTTAGCAAACATTAAACGTTTAACTAGTATTCCCAGTTAATTTTGTTAATTTCATTGTATTTTGTAACTGTTAATATGACATGGGAAAACCTTTACCAAAACTTGCTAAACTCATATGTCATACTTATCTTCTAGCCTGAGAAAATAAGGATACTAGATAGCGCTACAGTTAAGAGTGTTCAACAGGTCTTTATTTCTAGCAAAGTTAATATCTCTGAAAACTCCTAAAATGGAGTATGGACTTTAGGGGAAAAAGAGAGTTAAAACATCTTGGCAAAGATAGCATAGGCACTTTCCCAGTCTCCTATAACTTAATGTTGACCTCTGCTCATTCTTTCTTAAAATTATGATGGTATTAAAAGATTGCAAATGTCAAGTCAGTTATTTTTAAAAATCATTTTTTATCAAAAATGTTTGAGGAAGATTATCTCTAAAAGTGCAATCAAGGAGACTATATAGCACATATGCCCTTTGCAGAATTAATATGATTATTTTTCAGATTTCTTAATGCCTGTCTTTAAACCTGTGACTAAGAATGAGATTTGTTTATAGTATTACAGCCAACCCTTCTGAGGTTTGCTCAATTCTTGTCACTATATTAAAATAGGATTTGCAGAGTTCTTTACAATGTTCTATATTTATAACTATTTATATCTATATTATGTATATGTATATTATTTATGTTTATGTTTGGCTTCAAGATCAGTTGGACTGTGAAATTCCCAATTCAGTAAAGCATTAAAACAATAGCTGCCCTGGCCAGGTGACTCGGTTGGTTGGAGTATCGTCCCCTGCACCAGAAGGTTGTGTGGGTTTGATTCCTGGTCAGAGCACATACTTAGGTTTTGGGTTTGCTCCCTGATTGGAGTGTGTCCAGGAGGCAACCGATTGATATTTCTCTCTCACATTGATGTTTCTCTCTCTCTCCCATCTTCTCTCTCTAAATATCAACAAAAATATACCCTCGGGTGAGGATTAAAAATTAAAAAACAAAACAGTTAATAGCTATTATTGCCATAAGCAACTGATGGGTTATCTTAAGGAAGAAGTGGGGTTTTGTACAACTAAATCTGTCATATAACAAATGTAAGTAATAATCGATTTGTTAAATATAGCCAGTTTTATATAGAGTCACCTAATTTGAATAAGCTTAATTTTTTAGCGGGTAACTGAGGAACATTTAATTGGAGTGAAGAGAGAAAGTTCTTTTACCTAGAACTGATGAGATGTGATAATCTTTCTTATTTTATTTTGATGTATTTATTTTTTGATTTCTTGATTAAGGTATTACATATGTGTGTGTGATAATCTTCTGAATCCTTCCTCAGAGGTCTTACAAGGTTTTAAATTCTATTAGTGAAAAATAAAGCAAATTGTAGGCATAGATTCATTATTCTTTTCGGACTCAAGCCATAAATGTTATTCTTTTGTCACAAAGATCTATTTTATCCTAAATTGTCGGGTATTTTATAGCAGTATTAATTAGAAGAAAGTTTCAATCATGATAATTTAGATGCCACACTCAATTGCATTTTTGGATAAAAACGTTAAAGCTATTTTACTCTAGTATAATACGGTAATACAACTATTTGGAGTAGGCACATTCCAACAAGGTCCCTAAAAAGAGTTTCTGGCAAGTCACTTTTTTTTATATCATCAAAAGAAAATATTCTGGTACAAGCCGAATTGCATATTTTTTATCAATATAGGGGATTTTAGTAATGCCCAAGTCTATAGAATGTGAAATATTAGTACTCACATTTGTATTTAACTGACTTAAGAACCTTCCCCTCCTATTACTAATGTCTCTTCTAGACCACAGAAATTTTTTTCATGGTTCAAGTCCACCTGTGTACAGAATCATATTTTTTAAAGTTTAGCTTCCCAAGACCTTTATTTCCTACTAGAGGCCTGGTGCACGAAATTTGTGCACAGGTAGGGTGCCTAGGCCTGGCCAGCAATCAGGGTTGATCTGTGGGGCAATCAGTGGGGCAATTGGAGGAGCCCCTGCTCTCACCTGCTTTGGCTGGCCTGGGACCTGCAGGCTGGGGCCAGCTCCTGGGTTAAACATCTGCCCCCTGGTGGTCAGTGCATGTCATAATGACTGGCTGTTCCACTGGTCATTAGATCATTCAGTTGATTTGCATATTAAGCTTTTATTATATAGAACTAGAGGCCCAGTGCATGAGATTCTGGGAGCCTTCGGGGATTGTCCAACTGATGGCTTAGGCCTGCTCTCCCTGGACATCCTTAGTGCTGCAGAAGAGGTGGGAGAAGCTCCCACCACTGCTGCTGTGCCTGCCAGCCATGAGCCTGGCTCAGGGCTTCTGGCTGAGCAGCACTCCTCCTGTGGCAATGCACTGACCATCAGGGTGCAGCTCCTAGGTTGAGTGTCTGCCCCCTGGTGGTCATTGTGCATCATAGCGACCAATCATTCTGCCATTTGGTCGATTTGCATATTAGCTTTTTATTACATAGGATAAGCTCTCTGGAGCTTAGCTTTTTCATTCTGAAATAAGGACATCAGGCTTAATAATTTATAAACTGGAGGCAATTTTGCCTCATAAGGGACATATGTCAATGTCTAAAGATACGTTTGGTTGTCATATCTGGGGAATGATATCAATTTCTAGTTAGTAGAGGCTGGGATTCTGCTAAACATCCTACAATGCATAAAGTAGCTCCTCACAAAAACAAATTATTTGGCCCAAAGTAACAGTAGTACCAAGATTGAGACACCCTGGACTAGATTATCTCTAAAAGGAGTCTGATCTTGCCTGACCAGTGTGGCTCAGTGGTTGAGTGTCAACCTATGAACCAGGAGGTCAAAAGTTGTGGGCTCTATCCCCAGTAAGAGGCATGCAGGAGGCAGCTGATCAGTGATTTTCTCTTATCATTGATGTTTCAATCTCTCCCTCTCCCTTCCTCTCTAAAATAAAATATATGTATTTGTATATATATATATTATATATATATTAAAAATTTTAAAGTATTCTGATCTGAAATAAAATTATTATGTATAACATTAACTAAAAATTTTAAAGCTTCTGGATTCATAACAAGCATATTTTGCCAAGTACCTACATGTGTTAATCATTTAAAATATTTTACTGTATTTAATATTTATCATATCCTGGGACAGACATTGTATTTATGTAGTCTTTAGATGAAAAAACACACTCAAAGTGGTTAAATAATTTTCTCAGGGTTATATAATTATGGACAGAGATAGGATTTCAATCTGTTTGACCAGCTCAAAATCTTATTTTTCCCCTGCTACCTAGTGCTATAGGTCACAATTTCCCCCATTTCAAATTATTATGAAAGATTTATTTTTTCAAGTTATGTCAACATTCCTTGTAGGAAGGAAATAAAGATATTAAACAATTTCATTAATAAAAAATTGGTTGATTCATTCTCTTACCAAAGGCTAAAGCCACACATAAATATAATCAAATTGTAGGAGCACTGAATACATTAATTTCTTATCAGACCCCATTTATAATTTGACACAAACCCCTATTTCATTTGTAATAATCCTCAAGAATGTTATTCAGGAGAGGATGGCTATGTCTTGGTAGCAAAACAAAAGTTTATTTCTTGTTCATGCAGTTCCCTCTGCCTGATGGATTGATGTGGGGCAACTGCCCTTCATGGTGTGGTTCGGGGAGAAGAAGGTGCTCCCCCCACATATATATGTATATTTAATATGTTTTTATTTCATTCAGAGAGGAAGAGAGAGAGAGAGGAAGACAGAAACATCAATGATAAGAGAGAATCATCGATTGGCTCCTTCCTGTATGTCCTCAGCTAGGGATCCAGCCTACAACCCTTTTGGTTCATAGGTCAATGTTCAACCACACTGGCCGGGTATTCCCAATATATTTTTTAACTATGATAGAATATACATAACAAAAATTGTCATTTTAAACATTTTAAGTGTGCAATTCAGTAATTTAATTCAACATTAAGTACATTCACGTTATACAACAACCATTACCACTAACCACCTCCAGAAATTTTTCATCATACCAAACTGCAACTCTGTACCTGTAGGTCATAGTTTTGTTATATGACCCATATTCCTCCACTCTCAAGAAATTTACTGATGTATCTAATTTCTGGGAAACAACAGATATTTAAAAGTTATACGTAAGCCCTGGCTGGTGTTGCTAAGTTGGTTGCGCTGCATTGTGTACTGAAATGTTGCCGGTTCAATTCCAGGTCAGGGCACAGGCCTGGCTTGCTGCTTGATTCCTGGTAGGGAGCATGCAGGAGGCAGCTGATCAATGTTTCACTCTCACATTAATGTTTCTCTCTCCCTCTCCCTTCTCCTCTCTCTAAAAATAAATAAATAACCATTATATATATTGATTTCCATTCATGATAGCATGCAAAATTCAAATATGTCAGGGAGTGAAGAACACTTGAGAAGTGCTATGCTAGGAATAGTAAAACAACATTCCTGAGATTAACCAGCAATTAATTACCTTCCCATGTTCAAAGAAGTTCATTTGCTGCAGATAAGAGATGAAGTCACACGTCACAGCATTCAGTAATTTGTCATTGGATATTCTTTTCTGTATTTCTTTTTAAAATTTAATTTACTTTTGACTACAGTTGACATTCAATATTATTTTATATTAGTTTCAGGTGTACAACATAGTGGTTAAACATTTATATAATTACAAAGTGATCCCCCAATAAGCTTAGTACCCACCTGGCACTGTACACAGTTATTACAGTGTCATTGACTATAGTTTCTATGCTGTACTTTTTTGTTGTTAATCCTCACCCAATGATATTTTTCCATTGATTTTTTAAAGAGAGTGGAGGGAAGGAAGGGAGGATGAGGGAGGGAGAGAAGGAAAGAGAGAGAGAAACATCTATGTGAGGGAGATACATCAATTGGTTTGCCTCCCACAGGCAGGGACCTGTGGTTCAAACCTGCAACCCAGGTATGTGCCCTTGACTGAGACTCAACCCCGACCCTTCAGTGTGAGGGCTGATGCTCTAACCCCTTAGGTACACTGGCCAGGGCCCTATGCTATACTTTACATCCCCATGACTATTCTAATGTGTAATCTACTTAGATATTTTAACCCTAGCTCTCTTAATTTATAATTAAAGTAGATTGAAAGATGCAGAACCATCTGCCATGAATTTGGTATTAATTGTCAAGAAAGAAAAGTAAAGCACTTATACCTAAATTATAACCAAAATAATACTTTTTTTCTTTTTGATACTATAATGATGAAAACATTGTACTTAGTAATAGAAATGCTGCACCTGTTTTTGCAAAGAAGTATTTTGGAGAGAACCATCTTTAGGGTTAAGACATAGACAATGAAATGCAGACAATGGAGAAGGGGAAATATTTGGATCTTTTTAATATTAGGACCTTAAAGTCTGTATGAACTATATAACTGCTTAAAACTTCAAATAATCTCTTGTGTTTCCTAATAGACTTAGTATTTGGAAGCAATTAAGATATTTGCATCCTTCGGTAAGGACCCTACCAAAATTTTGCTTCTGTGTATGTATTCCTATCTAAAATACATTTTCCCATTGATGATTATGAACTTATAGTCAAGTACAAAAGAAGCTTAAATGGAAATCTGAAAGGTTGTTACATGTTCTTAGTCATACAACTAGTTAATAGCAGCATGAAGATTATAATGTAATCTCAGTATAGTGCTTTTTACAACTCTTAAGAACCAATATAAGCCTATATTTAGCAATCACACTATAAAAATACATTTGTTTCATATTCTAATTAGTTAAGGGAGAGAAAATCATGAAGTAAGTATAAAGAAAAGAAGGAAAGGAACAAAGATATAAACCCCCAAGTTTCTTCAGCTATTCCCTGGTCCCCATGCCTACCAGAATGAACTCCTAAGCCTCAGTTCTTTGTGAGAACACTTACTTTAGTTCTGGGCATGTAGTGAGTGCTCAGTAAACATTAGTTCCAGTCCCAACTATCTTCCTAACAGCCAATGTCATTTGCTTACCTCACCCTTAATTTAACATCTGTCAGAGGTTGGCCTGCCCTCTAGCTCTTCTCCTTGAGATAGGCTGAAAAATATCTGTACTATCAACAGTTTCCTGTCCCACTTTCAGAATTGGCGATAGGCTGTGTATTTCTTGGAGTCCAATCATCATGTCTCAAATATTGGTGATGGGGGTAGAGTGGGGTCTTATTTAGCACCTCTTGGGAAGCAGACATATGTTTCTTACATGTGGCAAACCTATAGAGGAAGTTGTTCACACAAGACTTTTGCCCTTTTAAGAACCAGCTCTCAGGGATATCTTGGGCAGACAGATTTGAATTGGACATGTACTAGCTGTGTGATTTTGGGCATATTGCTTGACCTATTCAAGCATTAGGTATCACCATTAGAAAGTATAAGTCATTACAAGCATGTTAAACTTAGGGTAAATCATCTTGAGGAGAAGTTGACAGTGTGGAGTGGCCTCTGACAAACAATACCCCATCATATATAATTGTTCTTAGTAAAAAGCCATGCTCCACAAACCTCCTGTTGACAGATTTAGGATTTAAAAGATTTTGAGAGACTGAAATGATTGGTAGAATCCAACAAGGTAAATGTTTAATGACAACAATAAATTTATATTGGGTCTGAAAAAATTTTAACTATATAACTATGTTCTAGAGGGACAAAGTTTAATTAGCTTAGGTGAAAAAGAAAGTTATATTTTAGTCAAAAGTTGGCATAGCAAGAGTCAACAATATGATGTGACCACCAAAAAATGGTGAAAATATCTTAGGCTAGCCCTAACCCGTTTGGCTCAGTGGATACAGTGTTGGCCTGCGGATTGAAGGGTCCCAGGTTCGATTCTGGTCAAGGGCATGTACCTTAGTTTCAGGCACATCCCCAGTGGGAGGTGTGCAGGAGGCAGCTGATCGATGTTTCTCTCTCTTTGATGTTTCTAACTTTCTATCCCTCTCCCTTCCTCTCTGTGGAAAGTCAATAAAATATATTTTTTTTAAAAGAAAATATCTTAGGCTATATTGCCTTAAAGCTTTTTTTAAATTATTTTTTCAATGACAGTTCACTTTCAACATTTTATTGGCTTCAGGCGTACATCATAGTGGCCAGACAATCATACACTTCACAAAGTGTTCTCCCTGATATTTTCAGCACCCACCTGGCAACCACAAAGTCATTGCAACATTATTGTCTACTGGTATATTCCCTGTGCTGTGCTTTACATCCCTGTGACTATTATGTAAGTACCAATTTATACTTCCTAATACCTTCACCTCTTTCAGCCAGTCCCCCAAATCCCCTCCTCTCTGGCAACCACCAGTCTGCTCTCTGTATCTATGAGTGTGTTTCAATTTTATTTATTTTGTTATTTAGATTCAACATATAAGTGAAATCATATGATATTTGTCTTTCTTGGACTGACTTATTTCTCTTAGCATAATACCCTCTAGGTCCATCCATACTGTCTCAAATGGTAAGATTTAAAATTTTTTATGATCGAGTAATATTCCATTGTGTATAGGTACCACTTCTTTATGAACTTGTCTATTGATAGGCACTTGGGTGGTTTCCATATTTTAGCTATTGTAAATAATGCTGCAATGAATATAGGGGTGCATATATTCTTTCAAATTAGTGTTTTGGGTTTCTTCAGGGAAATCTCCAGAAGTGGAATTGCTTGGTCACAAGGCAGTTCCATTTTTAATTTTGGAAGGAAACTGCATACTATTTTCATAGTGGTTGCACCAATCTTCATTCCCATTAACTGTGCACGAAGGTGAGCATTTCCTTTTCTCATACTAGCCAGCACTTGCTGTTTGTGGATGTATTGGTGATAGCCATTCTGACAAGTGTGAGGTGGTATCTCTGTGTGGTTTTAATTTGATGTTGAGCATCTTTTCATATGTCTGTGGGCAATCTGTATGTCATCTTTTTTAAAAAAATATTTTTTATTGATTTCAGAGAGGAAGGAAGAGGGAGAGAGAGAGACAGAAACATTAATGATGAGAATCTTTGATCAGTTGCCTCCCACATGCCCCACACTGGTGATCGAGCCCTCAACCTGGGCATGTGTCCTGATTGGGAATAGAAGCTCCACCTCCTGGTTCATAGGTTGATGCTCAACCACCAGGCTTAACCACCTAGCCATGCCAGTCAGGCTGTATGTCATCTTTTTTTAAACAAATATTTTTTATTGATTTCAGAGAGAAAGGAAGAGGGAGAGAGAGAGACAGAAACATTAATGATGAGAATCATTGATCAGTTGCCTCCCACATGCCCCACACTGGTGATCAAGCCCTCAACCTGGACATGTGTCCTGATTGGGAATAGAACCTCCACCTCCTGGTTCATAGGTTGATGCTCAACCACCAGGCTTAACCACCTAGCCATGCCAGTCAGGCTGTATGTCCTCTTTAGAGAAGTCCTCTGCCCATTCTTTCTAATCCTCACCTGAGGATATGTTTTTATAGATTTTAGAGAGAGAGGAAGAGAGAGAGACACAGAGAGACAGACAGACACACACACACACACACACACACACACACACAGAAGCATCAATGTGAGAGAGAAACATTGATGAGAGAGAGAGAAAAGCATCAATGTGAGAGAGAAACATTGATCAGCTGCCTGCCTCATGAACCCCAACCAGATAAAAACCCGAAACCTAGATATGTGCCTTGTTCTGGAATTGACTCCGCAACTTTTGTTGTACAGGACAATGCTCTAACCAACTAAGCCACCTGGCTAGGGCTCTCTGCCATTTTTAAATCGTATTGTTTGGTTGTTGTTGTTTTTTGCTATTGAGTAGTATGAACTCTTTATAAATTTTGGATATTAACCCTTTATAAGATGTATCATTGGTGAATATCTTCCTCTTTCAGTAGGTTGTATTTTTATTTTGTTTATGGTTTCCTTTGCTATGTAAAACCTTTTTAGTTAGATGTAGTTCCATTTGTGTGTGTGCATGTGTGTGTGTGTGTGTGTGTATTTTTTGTTTGTTTGTTTGTTTGTTTGTTTCCTTTGCCCAAGGAGGTATATCAGAAAAAAATATATATTGTTAAAGAGAAATGTCAGAGATTTTACTGCCTGTATTTTCTTCTAGGATTTAAAAAAAATTATTGACTTTTTACAGAGAGGAAGGAAGAGGAATAGAGAGTTAGAAACATCCATGAGAGAGAGAGAACATTGATCAGCTGCCTCCTGCACACTCCCTACTGGGGATGTGCCTGCAACCAAGGTACATGCCCTTGACTGGAATCGAACCTGGGACCTTTCAGTCCACAGGCTGACGCTCTATCCACTGAGCCAAACTGGTCAGGGCTCTTCTAGGATTTTTATGGTTTCAAGTCATACATTTAAGACTTTTATCCTTTTTTAAAAACCTCAATCATTTTTAAAAATAGTTTATTGATTTTTAGAGAGAAGAAGGTAGAGAGAGAGAAACATCAATGGGAGAGAGAAACGTCAATGGGAGAGCACAACATGTATTGATATCTCCTGCATGTCCCCTACCAGAGATGGAGCCCAAAGCCCAGGCATGTGTCCTGACCAAGAATCAAATTGGCAGCCCTTCACTTCATGGGACAGCACACAACCAATTCAACCACACCGTCCAGGGCCGTCTTTAATCCATTTTGAATATATGGTGTAAGAAGTGGACTAGTTGCATTTTCTTAAGCTATATTAATAGAAATGTTCAGAATAAGTAGGTGAATATACTTAACACTATGCAACTGTACACTTCAAAATGGTTAATATGGTAAATTTCATGTTTTTACCACTATTTGAAAAATGAGGGGATGAGCTCATTTTACCTTTTTTTTTGGTTCTAGTGACCCCATTAGGGTGATTGTGTTTCTGTTGCACTTTATGAATGGCAGGGATTTCAGAAAACTAGTAAGAGGACTCAAAATCATGCTGCATGATGGAATTTGGATCAATTCACAAAAAAGCTAAAGATAGAGGGAATGAATAAAGATGTAATGATTCTCTTAAAATATTTCAGGATTTCCATATTAGAAGAGGAATTATACTTACCACAATTCAAGGAATAGACCTAGGACCAATGGAAACTTTAAGATAGTGGTTCTCAATGTGTGGCTCCCTGGATCAGCAGCATCAGCCTCACTAGACAACTTTCTAAAAAAAATGTACCTCCTGACCTAGCTGGTTTGACTCAGTGAGTACAGCATCAACCTGCGGACTGAAAGGTTCTGGGTTTGATTCCAGTCATGGGCATGTACCTCGGTTTCAGGCTCCTCCCCAGCCTGGGCCCTGGTCAGGGAGTATGCAGGAGACAGCCAATCAATGTGTTTCTCTTAGATTGATATTTCTTTCTGTCTTTCCCTTTCTCTTCCACTCTCTCTAAAATATCAATGGAAAAATGTCCTTTGGTGAGGATTTTTTAAAAAAGTACCTCCTTGGCCCCCATTGCAGAACTACTGAATTAGAAATTCTGGGGGTGGATCCAGCAATCTCTTTTAACATACTCTCCAGTGATTCTGATGTACACTAAAGCTTGAGACCCTCTACTCTAGGAAATCAGATTATTTATATATATATAAAACCCTAATATGCACATAGATTGAATGGCAGAACAATTGAACAACCAAACAACCAGTCGCATGACATGTGCTGACCACCAGGGGACATGTGCGGAACATGGCAGGCATTGGCAGCAGGTGGCAGAGCACAGAATATGGTGGGCCATGGCAAGATGGTGGAGGAGGTGAGAGGGGATGCCAAAACAAGGCAGGGCACCAGTCGCTGTCATCGGGGCAAGCCTCTGGTGATTAATGAAATTTTTTGCTCCTGTGCCCTGTGCTTCTGCCAGGCACTTGCACCCACTGCCATAGACAGCCCCGTTTGCACTCACAGCTGGTGCTAGAGCTGCCACTCGCACCCATTGCTGGTGCCCAGCACTGGTCCTGATCGCTCAGCACCATCAGCACGTGTGAGCAGTGGGTGCGAGTTCTGATTGCCCCTGAGGGCTTCTCCACATCCCCCTGATTCTGGGGGCAGGGCCAGCACTCAAAGCTCACACCTGCTGACAGTGCCAGTTCTGCTCGCACCCACTGCTGGCGCTGGCCCCTATCGCTCCATGCCATCAGTGGGTGGAGCAGTAGTGGTAGGAGCAGGGCTGTTGGCAGACAAGATACCAGGGGCATGGCAGGAGGGGCCGGGCAGGGCCACAAAGGATGGTCTGAGACCCGCCCCTGTGCCCACCACAGCCTCCCTGCCCACAGTTCCTTTCAAGGTGCACGAGTTTGTGCACTGGGACCCTAGTAGTTCAATAAAAACACATGAAAATTTGATTGCTAAAAAGATACTAGTGCTTCTCAGTCTTCATTATGCAACATAATCACCTGGAAAGCTTTAAAAAACAAATACAAGTCAACACCAGGAAGACAAACATTCAATTAAAAAAACAACAAAGGACCTTAATAGGCACTTCTCCAAGGAGCACATACGGATGTCCAAGAAACATATGAAAAAATGTTCCTCATCACTAATCATCAGAGCGATGCAAATTAAAACCATAATGAGATATCACTTCACACCTGTCAGAAAGGCTCCCATCAATAAATAAAGAACAAGTACTGGTGAGGATGTGGAGAAAAGGGAACCCTTGTGCACTGTTGGTAGGAATGTAGACCGATACAGCCACTGTGGAAAACAGTATGGAGTTTCCTCAAAAAATTATAGGAATATACCCTATGAATTCAAAAATACCAATCAGAAAAAATATATGCACCCCTATGTTCATAGCAGAATTATTTACAATAGCCAAAATCTGGAAACAGCCCAAGTGCCCATCAGTAGATGAGTAGATAAAAATGCTGAGGTGCATTTGTACAATGGAATACTACATGGCTGTAAAAAAAAAACAACTCAAACTTTTGTGACAGATGGATGGACCTGGAGTTTATTATGCTAAGTGAAATAAGTCAGACAGAGAAAGACAAATACCATGTGATCTCACTTATATGTGGGATCTAATAAACAAAATAACCTGACGAACAAAATAGAATCAGAGGCATGGATACATGGAACAGACGGACAGAGGTCAAAAGGGAAGGGGATGAGGGAGGGGGGCAGACTGAATGAAAGAAGGTGAAGCGATTAGCCAAATAACATATATGCATAACCCATAGACACAGACAACAGTGTGGTGATGGACAGAGGTGGGGTGGGGGTTAGGCTGAGGCTGAGTGGAGGTGTGTAATGAGAGGGAAATGGGGGACATAACTATGGGAACCACTCCCTGATTTTCTGGCTAATTGATCTTCAATGGAGCCTGGACATTGGTGTTTTAAAAATAACCCAGGTGATTTTAATATGCAGCCAGGATTGAGAACTTCCTTGGTGGAAAGTTTAACTAGGATCATTCGTTTGGCACTTTTTAAGAGATAACTTGAGTACTCTATTTAAAAACACAGACTCTTGTGCCTTAACCCTGGAGATTTAAATAGATTTGAGGTAGTGGCAAATATTATTTTCTTCCTTTTTAAAAAAATTTCTTCTGGTTACGCTAAACACATTAAGCTTGATAAGTATCATTCCAGGTCACAAGACCTTTGTATCAACTAGCTGAGTCACCAAATAGCTATTGGATAGTCATTATATGTTAGGATCTGAGCCTATCCTGTATGGCAGTGATTCCCAATGTGGTTGATCATCAGAATTACTTCTGGATATATTAGCCTACCTGCAGAAATTTGTTTTTAGGTTTTTAAAATTTATTTTAAGAACATACATAGCTGGGAATAATTTTACTTCTACTGTGGTAGATATATCATATCTTTGAAAATCTAAATAAACTTACTGACTGCTGAATCTTTCACATTAACTGTACTTAATTTCCACATTTTTATTGTAATTTAGCATGTATGATTTTGAAAATCTGCGCATGTGAATTTGATGTGAAACTCTGGGTAAGAATGACATTTACATGAAGATTTGTTCCTGAAATTTTGAATGTAAATGTAATCATATTTGAATTGATTAGGTAAGCATGCTCATTAAAGAAAATTAGGGTAAATCCTTTAAAAGTACATTTTAATATGCATCATCACTCTATCTTCTTTCTTAATTTCAGGTTCTTGTGTATTAATTTTTGATGTACTGAAGTCAAACATCAACACATTCTTTATAGTACACCCACAAAGAATTTGCCATTGACAAGTAATTGTAGGTGAATTTATTGTACATAAGGTCAAAGTTCAACTTCTTGCATCAGGAAAAACATTGCTTAATGTTAAATGTTATAGATCAAAAGCATTAATAACTGCATTAATATCAATAACATAATAACATAATATTAATATTATAATATTAATATTAATAGCATAATATTAATGCATTAATAACTGCATTAATAACAAGTTCTAAGCTCAGGTTTTAATACCCTCTAGTTTTGATAGATGCGCCTCTTACATTCACTCTTGTATGTGTGTGTGTGCATGCGCGCACAGGCACCTTCTGTCCTAGTCTGGTTCAAATCTCATAACCTCTTGCCTGAAACTGGTTCCTAACTGATATCTCCATTTTAAGTCTCTTCTTCTTCTTTGTTGAATGCAGAATTAAATTCAGGTGCCCTCATGAAGCTGATTATGGTTTGGCCACATTCAAAGCTTTCAGTTGTTGTCCTTCACACTCTTGTTTCCCTCCTCAAAAAAATGAGCATTTATTGAAGGCCTTCTATATGCCAAACAAGGTAACTGTTATATCTTTAGCCCATTCAACCAATTTTACACATCTTTTAAAACTTAGTTCAAAACCTGTTCTCTTCTAGAAAGGTTTTCTCAAACTCCTCAGCAGGAACATATTGTACTTTATGTTTTGTAGCACTTAAGACATTTTGATCTTGGGATCCTAGTTATTTCTATACACATATTATCTTCTTTACTAATTTTTAAATCCCTTGACGTTAGGAATTATGTACTTGCATTATCATTTCCAACATATGGAGCTATTATGTGTGTATAATGAAAAAGTCAAGATAAAACAAAGTTTTAGGTGCCAGCTCCACCAAATAATACATGAGACAAATTATTTTGATTTCCCTGAATTCCAATTTCCTTACTTTCACAATGTGGGAAAGGCCTTACCTTGCAGATTTGTTTTAGGGACTAAAGATATAACAGTTACCTTGTTTGGTATATAGAAGATCTTTGATAAGTGCTCATTCTTTTTTCTTATCTCTTTCTAAAATATCTACCATAGTACTTCGAAATTTACCTCAATAAATATCAACAAAGCTAAATGATGCCCAGAGGCGTGGAGAGCCTGAACTAGGAAAATGAAAAGGTAGAGATGAATATGAAATAGCATTATAAGCTAGAGTTGACTTGAAACTGATTTGCTGGGGAGAAGAATGTCTTGTGATTTTGAGCCTGGAATATTATGCCATTTAATAAAGAAAAAGAGATCAATAACTTGTTTGAAAAAATTAGTCAAAGGCAATAAGTCTAGGCAATACCATTTCAAAGGAAAGAATTATAGGACAACCGGTAACTTCATGGGCTTCATGGACATGACCTGGGGCACCAGTAATGAAAGGCTGGGTTAAGAGAGAACAACAAGATGGCGGCATAAGGTAAACACCGTAAATGCAGCCGTGAACAACTATTTCAGAAAAACCACGAAAAGAACACATGGACACCACTCGCACCCACAGGAAGGCTGGCTGAGTGAAAATCCTACAACTAGAAAAGAGTCTGAGACTCAGAGGTGTGGTGGAAGCAAAGTACAGAGGTACGGAGGTGCAGGCACGGGGCTCGGGGAGAGGGCTGGCAACGGAGGACGCGGTTCTTTTCCAAAACGGAGAGAGCCACAAGCTCCCAGTGGCTCTGAACTCCAGTTCCAGGCGAGTTTCTGGGGACCTAGACGCACGCACACCCGGAGAAGGGGGACTGACTGGCACCGGGAGGAAATCCAAAGCGGGTTTCTCTCAGCGTTGCTTGCAGCAATTACCGTGGGACACAGAGACCTGGTGTCTCAGCGCAGGGCTGAGAAGCGCCATAGCTATTTGCTCCGCCCTGCCCTGCAAACTCCCTGAGGCCCCGCCTCTCCCAAGCTGCGTCAGAGGCTTTTGC